>JALPQI010004044.1:0-70381 GCA_025490895.1 Thaumatotibia leucotreta | reverse complement strand
TTTTGTCACCACCCCAACTCTTCCCGCGGGAGTCGTAAGAGTCGACTAAGGGATGGAAATGTAAGTAATGTAAATGGAAATGTATGTAATTAATTTTCTATATTTTTCATGTATGCTATGTACTCGTCATTAGAAATAGTTTAAGATAATTATGTTTTACTCATGTAAGTGAATTGTTAATATTCTTTTGAGTAATAATAAAGATTCTTTAAACCTAAATGTCACTGACCATTCTTTGATTTGATTGATGACGAGCAGCAGTGTCATTATAGTGGACACATTACTGCGATCGCCAATCCGCGTGCCCAGCGTGGTGATTATGGGCATTTACCTCCTAATGCATCTACACGCATAATTAGTAGGAGAGGCCTACGTCCAGCAGTGGACTGAGATAGGCTGATGATGTGATGTGATATCGTAGCGGCCAGGTGGCTTATGATGGTCCATTTATCGTGCTACGTGTCACTTTTGACAGACGACCTTATGAAGGTCGCCGGGACACGCTGGATGCAGGTTGCATCTAACCGGTACATGTGGAGGTCCAGAGGGGAGGCCTATGTTCAGCAGTGGACGTCTTATGGCTGAGATGATGATGATGATGTGTCACTTTTGCACTTGCATATCGACTTGTTACAATGCCGACAAACGATTAAACACGGTACCATCATAAGCTTACAGGGTGACCACATACCAAACATCTTACAACTTTTTTTATGTGACGAGGGTAGACGACTGAGCTCTCAGCCCACCTGATGGAAAGCAGTAGGTAACTGAGGCCCATGGACATAGTGATCAAAAAATCGCCTATGCGCTGCCTACCCTGAAGACGTAGATATATGGATTGCCTCTATCTATGCCACACCGGCTATCTTAACCCCAAACCGAAACGCAGCAGTGCAAACACTTCTATTTAGCGGGTAAAACGGTAGTAGCTATCCGCCTCCGGGCAAACCCTGCACGAGGTCCTACCACCAGCAAAATAACAGATTATCAGGCCTCTAACTATTTTAGAGTGCATGTTTAGATATTTTTCAGCACCGTGACAGCTCTGATAGATCTGATAGCGATACATGTGTATGACAATATGGCGCTTTAATCTCAATATTCCCAATAGGTATAGATTTTTTTTAATGATATGTTAAAAACAAAACACATAAATAAATTAGTTTACTCAAATAAGTAATGAACGAATTTGGGTCTTTCAGGCATCGCATACTTTTTTACTCGTGGTAGAACCTCGTGCAGGGTCCGCCCGGATAGCTACCACTGTCTTACCCGTTAATCTGCCGCTAAATAGTACTGTGTTGCGGTTTGGGGGTAAGATAGCCGGTGTAATTACTGGCATAGAGGCAATCCATGTAAGTCCTCAGCGCATAGGCGATTTTTTGGTCACTATGTCCATAGGCCTCAGTTCCCGCTTTCCATCAGGTGGGCTGAGAGCTCAGTCGTCTACCTTCGTCAGATAAAAAAAAATACCTACCCGAATAGTTTTACCGTTTTCTCCGAAACCGGGTGGCAGAGTCCGCAAAGTAGTTTAGGTATCAGCTGGGAAAACTGAGAAGGTTCAAGTTCAAGGCCCTCGGAAAATTGGAGAATTTGGTCTTAATCTTTGGTGTCGAACATGTAATATTTATAATTTAATTTATAGTAGTGTATATCGATATCTATCGGTGTATATGAATATGTACTTTGATTTGTTCCACGAAAAGATAATATGTCTATCTGAAAATGTCTGGTTTACCTACAGTCTAACACTTTTTTTTGCCTATATACATACATTTCATATCACGATTATACAGAATCGATTACAGTAGGTACGCTATTTTATAATTATATTCCAAACGATACGATTTAAAATGACCCACCCACAATCTCTGAAACACCTAGTCCTTAAAAGTATACTATTAAAGTTCAAAACAGCAAAGCAAAACCTAATCAGAAACGTCATTATCTTCCAGCTAATTACTTACGTGATTTGATATAACACAACTGTTACATTATGTGATTAAACTTTACTTTTTATCAATGGTAAATTAATTAATTAGTATGTTTTAGTGACGTATGGAAAACGAATTGTTATGAAATGTTTTTGTACATCCATTGATTTCTCAAAATGTCGACTATATTTTTAACCGACTTCAAAAAGGAGGAGGTTTACAATTCGACGAAATCTTTTTTTTTTTTATACAGAGTACCGCCAGCGTCCAACAATATATGCCACAAGTTATCTTAGATATCTATGTATAGGTTAGGTTAGTTAGATTAGTTAGACTTAATTTATGTATATTGACGGCTGTAAGAATACATGACATGATGTTGATGATAAATGTTTATCACCACCCCAACTCTTCCCGCGGGTGTCGTAAGAGCCGACTAAGGGATTGAAGTGTCACTGACCATTCTTGATAGTAGATTGATGATGGGCAGCAGTGTTATCATTGTGGACATACTGCGATCGCCAATTCATTTATTCAATTATGAGCAATTTGGGCATTTTTCCGAGAAGAGATCCAAAAACTTATTTTTCTGAAACAGGTAAATTTTATGTTTTTTCTGCTCAGAATCACGAGCTCTTTCGATCCTACTAGAAGAAAAAAAGTGTCCCAACTTTTTGTTTCTATTACGTAACCGTTTTTCAAACACTTTGTACAGCGGTTACAAAGTGGAGAGCAAGTAAAATGTATGAAAAATGTGGGACCATTTTTTTCTTGTACATTTTTTCTCCTAGATTGAAAAAACTCGTTATTCTGAGTAGGAAAAACATTAAATTTACCTACCTTAAAAAAAAATTTTTTTTGGATCTCTTCTCGCGAAAGCTTGCCCATTTACCTCCTAACGCGTCTATACGCATAGTTAATAGGAGAGGCCTACGTCCAGCAGTGGACTGAGATAGGCTGATGATGTGAATGTATGTATGTACATATTTTTTTCCTCACACTTGCTGTATAAGCGCGCCATTGCTTGCATGCGTAGCGGGAGTAATAGAAAAGTGAAATTCCCTAGGGAGTAATAGAAATGTCAGTACGTTATTTAATAATCATATTTTGTCTTAAAACTATTTTTTTGTTGGCAAGTGTGATGAAAAACATTGTATGCATCACGGTCGGTAAGCGGAATACTAACTCGAGTCATTAAAAGCCCTCGGCCTACGGCGTCGGGCTTCTAACACTCTCGTTAGTAATTCCGTACTTACCTCCCTTGATGCACATGCACAATGTACTATTACAATTTTAATTTATAATCAATAAATAAAAATCATGGATATAGGTTATGTTGACCATTAATCGTTGCAAAAACTGACGTAACGGTATTTGCAGTAACCTTCACCTTACGGTAACCGGGGCACGCGTGCGGCCCTTGCTTTAATACTGGCCATATGTGCCGTAAAGGCTGGGGCTTACTTGTTCACGCTATCACGCGGCATTGGAGCGGCAAGTGCGCGAGAAGTAACGTTGCGATGCGTCGATTCATCTATGCTTAACCTTTCGTATGCTTAGTAGAAGATCTGTTTTTTTTTCATTCCTCGGTATATACATTCTTTGTTCAAGGAGTCATTTAAAAATATGATATTGTTATGTACCTACAGTAATACCCCGCTTTACGTTTAACGCGGGTTCGCTATAACGCGGTTTTTAAATTTATGCCATTAGTAACTACATTGATATCTCATTGGTCATTTTCTTGCGCGCGGCACATCGCGTCACCTCGAATCGCATTCTTCTACCTTCTAACAATTAATATTATTACGTTTTATACTGTTTTAAGTAAAATAAGTGTACTACAGATAAGTGAAAATAACTAAAATGCGCTTAACGCGATTTTCTCGGGGTATTACTGAACATAATATTTGAGTACTACATAAAAAATATAAAACACTTTAAAGTATTGGGCTATTTTGAGGTTTTTAAAAAAAACGATTCCGATCCCTGGATAATGATGATGATAATTATATATTTGGGCGACTGTCCATTACCACAAATACACAGCGCTACCAATTAATCAATCAAACTCCAAATAAATACGGCGATGCACATGTAAGCGATAACCTTTATACAGGTTCCACATCACCGGTAAGTCGTTCAATACAAAACATATGCGTTCAAGCAACCGAGGGCCTACCGCGATTCGTGTCGACTTTTTACCTCCCTGTCACACGTACGTATGTATCCCTTGTGCAACAGAGAGGCAACATGATCGTGCTTCGCGGTAGACATGTACCGGCCGTACAATTATGTTATCTTACACCATCGCTCATTATTCTTATTAATATAGGTCATAGAGAGATAACGTCTATTAATAACGAGGACATGTTTATGGCGAATTGCGTGGTTATGCGTATCTTGCTTATTTATTATATTAAAACACACACAGATTTATCTTTTCATTTAATTTAACGGTTAAACTCACGTGTATTTGGGCCAATCAACTTTTCGATCGTCACTATTTTGTCCCGTAACGCAGGTGACAATTTCATCAAGTTTGCTAGAAAAAATGCTTATAAATTGTACATGCGTTATGCCCCACACAAATTCACGTCGATACATAGGTTCCAACTGTTTTTCATTGTAAATATGTGTAGGTATAGTATTAATTGGTCGGCTCTAGAAATATATTAGGGTTTTTGTTCTAATACCTTAGACGTTCTGAATTTGTACGAACACATATTGTTAAGCTGTACGCACATACCTACTAATACTAACCTTATGGAAATTAGTTATTTATGCGCTTATTTGTAACTTATGTTGTGTACACTTACTTTGGATCTCGTGCTAGCATATATGTCATTTGATGCTTACTTGTTAAATCCTTGTTGTACGATGTCTGATTGGTGTACCAAATAAACAAAAATAAAAATAAAATAAATAAAAATGAAGTACATTTTGTAAGTTCTTGAAAAGTAACGCAGCAGACAGAAAATATGTCGATCGAAAAGTTGATTGGCCCATTTAGTCACTACGCGCGACATGTTTCGGAGAACCTAGGTCTCCTTTATCAAGCACTGCGTCCGCGTTTACGTCTCGCGACTCGTAAATACACGTGAGTTTCAGCGTGTAATTATTTTTCTAGTTATTATGTGTCACGTAAGTTTAAATTCAAATATGTATGATTGGTTAAACTTGTCGCCCGTAAGGTGGAAGTACCAGGGTGCTTAGCCAAGATGCCAATCGCTAGCGCTTAGTAGCGTAACGTAGTTTTCCCTCTCTGTCACTCTTTCATATTAGTGCGACAATGACAGTTAGCTGCCGTTCGTTTACGATTGACGATTAAGCGCTGGCGATTGGCAACTTGGCTAAGCATCCAGTACGCAACATGTTAACAGAGAATATTTATTTGCGTCACAATATTTTAATCATATATAAATCTACATAAAGTATTGTCATGTGTTTTGGGAGAGGAGTTTGTAAGTAATGTTAAATAGTATTTAAATTTTTCAAAATTGCAAATTTTCTTAGTCAACTCCATTGTACAAGTAAGTGTCAGGTGCTTTTGCTGGCAGTCTCAGTCGATGGCACCTCAGTACAAGTTTGAATGACACATATTGATACATTGAAAATATTAACACTCACATTCAGTCCTAATAAACATCAGTCTGTCTTAAATTTATGCAAATAATTTAGATATAAGCTAATTATTTCAAAGTTGGGATATGAAGTATTAAAGGTACATAGTACATTTATCATCGTTTAAATGCCGTAATAGTTGATTTTATCTCATGGCAAGTCAAGTTAGTATGACGAGTATTGGTACAGCGTCGGGTACTAAGTCCTAATAAATGTCAGCCTGTCTTAAAACTTATGTAAATAATTTAGATATATGCAAATTATTTGAAAGTTGGGATATGAAGCATTAAAGGTGCATACGTTTATCATCGTTTAAATGCCTTAATAGTTGATTTTATCTTATCGATGGCAACTCAAGTTAAAATGACGAGTATTGGTACAGCGTCGGGTATTAGTACTTTCACCTTATTAGATTTGCACACTGTATATAATAATACTCTTTGGTCTAGCGTAGAGTCATGACACTACGCAGATGCCGTAGAGTCGATGTAAACATGTAAACAACGAGAGAGAACGTAGCGGGTACAGTGAATGTAAATATAGACTCGAAATATGAAAAAAAACGATCAAGTGGGAGGCGGACTTGCGCACAAAGTCATCATCAGCCTATGATAGTCCACTGCTGGACGTAGGCCTCTCCTATTAACTATGCGTATAGACGCATTAGGAGGTAAATGCGCATAATCGCCACGCTGGGCAAGCGGATTGGCGATCGCAGTAATGTGTCCACTATGATGACGCTGCTGCCCATCATCAATCTTTTATCAAATAATGATCAGTGACACTTCAATCCCTCGCGCACAAAGGGTAGCAGCAAATATAAAATATAAAAAATCGTCAAATCGACCTATCTATATCAAAAATCATAAAAAATTAATTAAATCAACCAAAATTCGTGTAAACTGTTTATTCATATGCATCACCTGCATTTTTTTGTAAACACGGTAGTTTAAAAAATTGATGGGGTTTGCATAGTTTAAGTAGTATAATTTTGCATAAAATCAGCGTCACTCAGGTCACCGTAACCATGGCAATAACAGAGAAAAAAAGTTGATTCACCCTCGTAAGATTTCGGTAAAAGTTGTAAACCCTACTCACGGTAGACTTCCTACTTCCTACTTTGATAGTTATACTTGCCGCAAAACTATTTGGCGAGGGCATACTGCTATCTCTTTCACTCTGACCTGGAACTAACAAGTGTAACGTAGATAGCAAGACGCCTTCATTCGCCATATTGTTTTGCGGCAGGTATAGCTTTATAGGATTTATCTTTGATTGTAGGCAGATAGATACCTAATAGTATGAGTAATTTGCGAACTGACGTCAAAACAAACGTTTTTCAAACGAATTCGCACAAAGGCAGAATTAGCCGAACTTTGTTTTATTGCTTTTAGAGGGGCAAAGGTCTACGTTTCTGCAGTTTTTCTTATCTTTTGTTTTTTATTTGTTTGACCCTTGGAATTTGGCATATAGTCTGTTGTTCTGATGAATACTCGTAAATTATTATGTGTAAAATCGCCAGTCATTGAGATTGTAATCAGTCCGCTCGCTTGTCGTACCTATTTACTCGAAATTTAGAACCGAAATTCCCCGATAGAAGTAGTAGTAGGTACTCGTAATAGGTATAGTCCATTTCAAATACGAAGGCCCGATGCCGAAACTTTTGTCATATTGGCAAATATTGGCACGTGTCGTCCACCGCTGTATGCAAAAAATATCATGGCCAGGTATCTTTTGTAATCACTGATCCTATTATATTGACGACTAATGAGTTTGTTAAGTGGAGTCGGGCCTTCGTATTTGAAATGGACTTTACAGTACCGGGCGATAAAGTTTGTACATCGGTCTCTGGAAAGAGACTCGGCTTTATAGAGCGTTGTCCCTCTCTAACATATGTGACGTTTTTAAAAAATTATCTGTCTCTTTCCAAAGACCGATGTGCACTGGTATCGCCGGGTACTGTAAGTCGGACTCGGTTGGGTAGCGTTCGGGAAGCTACGACATATCTTTTCAACCAAAAGTCCACATTGTTTGCAGACGAAAGTCTTTGATCAGTGTGTGTTGCCAGTAACAACATACGTTGCTGAAACGTGGTGGAAGCTGCTTGCCCAGCGTGGGGATTATGGGCATTTACCTCCTAATGCTACCTGCCGTGTGGTGACGGCAGTAAGAATACATTTGTCACCACCCCAACTCCTCCTGCGGGTGTCGTAAGATTCGACTAAGGGATTCAAGTGTCACTGACCATTATTTGATGAAAGATTGATGATGGGCAGCAGCGTCATCATAGTGGACACATTACTGCGATCGCCAATCCGCTTGCCGAGCGTGGCGATTATGGGCATTTACCTCCTAATCCGTCTATCTATACGCATAGTTAATAGGACAGGCCTACGTCCAGCAGTGGACTAATATAGGCTGATGATGTGATATGATTATTCCGCTGTGTATGTTTAGCAATTATTTCCCTCGATTTGTTTTTGATGTTATATTTAAGGTGCATGCAGACCAAAAGAGCATTCGCTTTTATTCTCCACTCTACGAAATCAACGAATCACGTTTCGTGTAACGATCGAATTTCGTAGAGGAGGGGGATAGAACAGCGAATGCTCTTATGGTCTGCATGCACCTTACGACAATAAATTGATAAAGGTCATTCTCGTATTCATTAGGGTGCGCCAAAGTATTTATAAAATTGCAACTTAGATTATTGGAACTCCGAAAATTTTTCTTATACAATTTAACTTCATAATGATCGGTATTTAGAATAATCTTTGTTCATAATCATCATCACATAGAATTATTTATGTTCATAATATTGTTTTTCATACATATTTTTAGTACTAACTTTTATGTTTATATAATTTTTCACTATACTTATTTTATGCTATATATTCTAATGTTATAGGTATTTATTTTTATCTGTACTGGTTTTATGTATGAATTATTTTTGTTTAATTAAATATAAATCGTACTATTACTGTAAACTAGCTACCTGCACAAATCAGGTTGTGGCAGAGTAGGTACTGTACTAAACGGGTTCCCTCTAAACTTTTTTGTCCGAAACGCTTAGGACATAACAGACTTGGTATAATCTATTTTGGCATCAACTTAATGAGACAGAAACATCACTTGGCTTAAATAACAATATTTCGAATATTATTTTGTCCGAAACTATCTTGGCATATCATTAATTACGCCGAGTGTTATAAGACAGAAATTAGATTTGCATTTTTTTTTCGGGCATGTAGCCACATGTTCGAAACTTGCCTTTTTCGTCAGGCAGAATTTGCTGTGAGGGTGAAAATTTCTGCAGTGAGCGAGCGAAGCGAGCGAACAAAACCTTCCGGGGCAGATCCGACTCGGATAGGTTAGGTTAGAAGACTAAGGCGGGAGCTTTGCTCCCGCCTTAGTCTTCGAGGTTATTTTTTTTTAGCAACCTAGAAAGTACTCAGCTCAGTAACACAGTAAGTAACGTATAGAATATTACTACTACCTCGATTATATTGAGAGGTTGTAATTATTATTTCTCTGTTATGCTAAAACAAACTATGCCGATACTTTTTATGCACATCCAGATTATGCCTCATCATAAATAGGAGCATCGAAATTATGCTCGAATAATATTCGAACAACTCGAAATCTGCCACAAAGAAATATGCTAAAGTTGAGTATGTCACAACAGTTTCTGCACAAAGCCCATTATGACTACATAGTTTATGTTATTCATAAAATAATTATACCACAACAGAGTGAACCTAATGGGAAAATGTTTATAAATAAACAATTTATTTCAAATAACTTTATGAGTATAGATTAATCTACTTGACGACTTTATGAGGATAAAATTTCGAAATAAAAATCGTTATGAACATTGTAGGTAGAAGTATAATTTTTAGTAAGAAAAAAATTATGAGAAAAATTTTTCGGAGTAATGATGATTATGAGTAAAAAACGGTATTAGTAAAAATATTCGAAGAAAAAATTGTATAAGTGCCAATATGGACCCTATTCATTATCATATAACTACAGAGTAAAGCGGTCCTAAGAAAGTCGTGACTATAGTATGAAACGGTCTCCTTGGAGGACCATTACCGTGTTTATTTACTTATCAATTGCTTTTTATTATCTCGGTTCATGTTATGGCGTCTGTGATAATTTACTCGCTAATTAAATGAGCAGTTTTATTAGAAAAAATGTTGCAATGGTAACACCTGAGTAAGAACTTATCACATCAAATCACATCATCTGCCTATATACCTATGCGTATGAACGCTTTAGGAGGTAAATGCCCATAATAATCGCCACGATGGGCAAGCGGGTTGGCGATCGCAGTAGTGTGTCCACTATGATGTTGATGACACTGCTGCCCATCATCAATCTTAGATTAATGAATGGTCAGTGACACTTCAATCCCTTAGCTCTTACAACACCCACGGGAAGAGTTGGGGTTGTGACAAATGAATTCTTACTGCCGTCGCAGCGCGGCCAAGAAGAGAAGAAGAACATTATGTAGGATACTTATCATTACCAGATACATAGTACCTAGGACGACACGGTACACCTTTTCACAATAGGGATTATCTGAGAACCTTGACAAAGATTTATTCAAATTTGAATTCTGACACACTTAGGTACAGGTCTCACCGCGAGCTACTAAGCTATGAACTATGGGCTATAAACACGAACAAAATTCACGCACACCCGTGTAAAAAACGAGACACGGCGATACTCGCCCGGCGGTGATAGCTGTGGCCTATACATGGCCTATACCACAAAACTTTACAAGCGTACAATTCTACAAAATTGTATAAATTCCCATGATGATGATGATGATGTATAAATTCCCATACAAAAAGTTGACAATTTTGTAGAATTGTACGCTTGTAAAGTTTTGTGATATAGGGGCCTGATAGTTGAGCGAGTATCGCCGTGTCTCTTAGTTACACGGGAGTTCGTATCTTTTGTTTGTGTTTATAGTCGATAATTCATAGCTTAGTAGCTTGCGGTGAGACCAGTTCCTTAGTAGGGTCAAGAATACAGTTAAGGGTTAATACTTAGCTACAGATTTACTTACTTGGCTTCAGTTTTCGAAGAAACAAAACACACTCATGACATGAGACACAGTCGAAAACCTGTTTAAATAAAAAAGGTTTATGCAAAAAATCTTGGTATGACTGGGCGGAGTTTAAAATGTAAATATCATGTGACATAACGGTTTAGTACCGTTAATAGCTTTAGTATTTGACATGCAATTAGTATTAATCCGAATCAGTGCGCTTGTCCATTTATTTATACGTTAGGCAATGTATGAAACTGGTGATTAAATACAATGTGGATCGTAAATAATGTAAGTATTAGGTAATTTTCTATGAAATTGGCGTTTTGTTTGTAGGATTTTGAGGAAAAGCTATTTTCTATACAATTAATTTTGTGTTAACAATTGACTCTATTAACAAAATTCCTATTGCTTAAAAAAAATGTGTATATTTTTTTGTTATTAAAATCAAACACAACCAAATGTTGCCAATACTACGTAACACTTCTAATACGTGTTTTTATCTTTATTTCATAAAACTATATAGGTATTATCATAAAATACGTATCCGAAACATATCCGTTACAATGTACTACTTTGTCATTTGAAGGAGGCACGGTACCTTATACAAATGACGAAGTATAACATTGAGACGTTTAGAAACTTCGGCAAAAATGATGCCACCAAAATTAGGCGGTTGAAACGCTCAGATATTCACTCGCCTTCGTTTGAGTGACAGAGAAAAATCCTCGAAATTTCCGAATTTCGATTTTCGCTACAGATGTCATTATATGTATACCATAGATCAAGCAAACGTATCTACTTAGCGCGTCAAATGAACTCAGTGAAATCCACTGAGTTGTCCGTCTTTAATCGCAGCTTGCAGCTTTCGGGCGTCAAATTTTGTAAGTTGAAGTGAAAAAAACATTAATAATGCCTCCTTAAGTAATATTAATTTCAACAACATAAAAAAATATGAATACTCAAGGGCCTGAGACATATTTAAAATCATAGGCAAGTAACAACTTCAGTACAAAATCTGACACGCTCGGCCGCCATACAAATGAATGAACTTGTTTCTTCTATTCAAATCTAATTCTGTGATTTTCGCGGTAATAGGCCTGATAGTAGTGATAAGTATGCTAGAGGTACCTATCGCTTCTCTGAATTGGCCGGCACGTGTTAGTGCGGCCATTTATAATTCTAGGACTAATAATACTAGCAATCGAAGTGACCATAATTGGACCTTAAGTCGTTGAGATAAGAGTTACGAATAGTTAGTTATTAATGGGACAGCGTGTTGGTAATGATCTAAAAATAGGTTTGATATTCTGCATTTCCAAGAGTCCAATTAATTTAAATTGAATTAAAATTTGATAAAATACAAAAGCAAAATGTTTTCCTACTTGCTTATTTGGGATGATTCAATAAGCCAGACAGCAAAAGTTTAGACGAGGCATAGATATACTATTTATGTAAGACATACTGAGCAACTTTTACTGTGACACAGACACCGAAATCCTAAAAAAAATGTTTAGTACCGTTGGGTAGCCAGATTTGGTAGCTGGCTGCCAAATGGGAAATATGGTTTCCCGCCTGGTAGCCAGTTATGAAATGGGACTAAGTTAACTTTTCTATCTCGTAGCAGCATTTGGAACAAACCTGGTTACAAATCGGTAAGGATAAGGCCCGATTTACAGCCAGTTACCTATTAGGATTTTATTCATATTTCGAAGTTGGTTACGAATATTTGGCTACCAAACTTTGTAGGACAATTACTATTTCTAAGACTGTAATCCATATGTACTATTAATAATAAATAAAAATAAACGGTACTAAAGGAAAAGACTGTCCTATATTAAATGATGTATGTATTACAATAACAAAATGTATAAAACAGTTATTTTTGACTTTTTTGTGTTAGGTAAGATATGCGTATAAATAGCTTGTCCACGAGTGAATGTAACTGCTAATTCCATAATTATTATACTCATAAAAATCTTAAAATGTACTTTACGGCCACTTTCGGTCAAATCATTGACATAATGTGTAAAACCTTTTAAAAATAATCAAGTGTCAATGCGACAGATTGGTTTCATAAACATGCTGTGTAACGCTTTAATTGGTCCATTTCGCCAATGCAATCGCATGCGCAGCAAGGTCATATATTATATTCGTTCTTATAGATCACTTAAACAGTATAAATAGTAGTACCGTGCCATGAGTTATTAACGCAGACTTACTTATCCGACTCTGTCGCAACAAAACGCGACGCGACTACGAGCGGTAGCCGCAGCACTATGACTTTACAAGTATCGGTAAACTAAAACCTAAATAATATACGCGAGTTTATCCGTTTTCATAGTTTACGATTTTCCGATCGGCGCACACCTCTAGTATGTATGTATAAATCAATTGTTCCTATACAATTTTTGGTTTGATAATTTGTAGAGCTAATTTCCGTGATTATCCATTCATTTTCTGTCAAAAATGCACATTGCTTTACATAATTTGTGTCCAATGACACCCCTAATACCCGCTCCAAATTTTGTGAGATTTTCAACCTTATTACCTGAACCTAAGGCTTATGTAATTTACCCTCTATTAGCATGTGATTTCAACTGTAACAGTAACTGTAAATGTGAACAAAAGATTCATACAAACATTTTTTGATTCATACAAATTGCAATTCAATGACAATAGACCTTTATCTGGGTCGTAGTGATAGTATGTTACGCAGATACCTTATTATTAGATGGGACATTATTTATTTGACATTTAATCAATGGACAAAAAATATTTTTTTATAATTTTACAATTCAGGGACCGGAACCGTTATTTTACAAAAACCGTGAAATAGCCCAATATTTTAAAATGTTTTATACTCTTTATGTACTACTACAATATTTTATGTAATTTTCAATAACATATTTTTAAATGACTCCATTAACTTAACACTGAATTTATATAGCGAAGAACGAAAAAAAACGTTCTTTTTGTATGGAAAAAAACACCGGTCCCGGTCCCTGATTCAGTTAGAACCTGAGTACCTATTAAAAATATACAAAATAAAAAAATAAAAACTTTAATATTATAAAACTGCACTATGAATAATTCCAAACACGGCCCCTACAAACTGCCAGCTCTATAGTCTCCTGTGGTATCTTTGAGTCTCTTTGAAATTTCTTTAGAGACTCAAATCGCCAGAGCCCCACGGTCGCAGGATCTCGACACCGAATGGGATAAAATCATAGTCAGCGCCGATAAATTATATTTATCCATGTAAACACTTGCATGAGAATGCTTTTTAGCATTAAGTCCGCCATTTGTACATTTTTCTTTGTTTGTGCAATAAAGTTTAAATATATAAATAAAATAAATAAACACTAGTTTATGTTTACCTTCATGGCTGACTAACAATGTAGATACAATTTGCAGAACATTGTCAAAACTGCCTACTGCCATTACTGGAAACTTTCACGAGAACATTCTCATTCAGTTGAAGGCTGGACTGGAACCCTTATTTTCCTCATACAAAAAGAACGGTTCCTTTTTCGTTCTTCAGTATATAAATTGTAAGTTAATGGAGTAATTTAAATATATGATATTGCAAATTACATAAGATATTGAGCAGTACATAATCAGTATAAAACATTTTAAAATATTGGTCTATTTCGAGGTTTTTGTAATTTACCGGTTCCGATCCCTGGTTGAAGGATTATTATTCTACGGTACTTGTATTGTACACAATATACATATCTACTCAGGTCTGATAAATAAACAAAGTATGCGTTATCTACGGCGGGTAATCTGGCGCTTGTACTTATTGTTTGTAGTGTGATGAATGTAAACACGTTTGCGAGGAGGAAAATGTGTGGTAGTATGTCATAAGTTTTTTCCGTGTCTTTCCTTGAGGTGAATCTAAAGTGAGTTGTGCGCGGCCCTGACTTTATTTTGTAAAATTATATAATTATACAAATATAACATCATATGAAGGGACCACGGAAAAAACATGTCCAGTGCCTAAAAAATCAGGACAAATTCACACCTTATTCTGTTAAAAGTAAGGTGATTTTTCCTTCTGTAATTTGAATTGACTAGACATTGTTCTTTCCGTGGACCCTTCATATGGGAGTATTTTTGTAAAAGGTCCCACTTCGTCGATTACCATAAGGACTCTTAAGGTGCGTTCAAACTAAAAGAGCATTCGCTGTTCTAACCTCCCACTCTACGAAATTCGATCGGTACACTAAACGTGATTGGTTGATTTCGTAGAACGGGCGCTAGAACAGCGAATGCTCTTTTGGTTTAAACGCACCTTTAGACAGATAATTTGTATAAATCCTTGTAAGGCCCATGGTCCAACCTGTTATGTAGTACTTATTAACATCGAACACATTTAGATTTAATTCAATTAGAACAGAGTTGAATTTTGTCCGGTTCAACATTCAGGAACTAAAGTTGCCGCTAAGAATGAACATTTGACAGTTTAGAAATGAACCTTATATATATGACGTTAAGACTATCGGAAAAATAGTAAGTTATACCCTCATATTATAAGGGTTAATTTGTAACTGTCAAAAGTTCATTCTTAGAAATCAGCAACTTTAAGTCAAAGTGAAAACACCTCCTGTTGTCAAAGTGAAAGCACATGGCCTTCCTATAATAGGTAAGTGTTAGCCGTAGCCTACGGAGGCCTGTGACGTCAGTAACTGTGATATTTTACAATTGTCACATTTGTCTTTATCGTGAAATAGGGTCATGGCGTGCCAGATTTTATTAGGGACTGTATGTTGCTGTTCATACCTCTAAAAATAAGTACTTGTCATACAAAATGTATTAATGCAGTGTTACTCGCTATTAAAAATAAAATAAAGTCTCTTTGTACCAAAACAGTCTATCAACAATTTTTAGAGTAAATAAATAAATAAATATCTTGGGACATCTTATACAAATCGACCTAGTCCCACGGTAAGCACAATTAAGGCTTGTGTTGTGGGTACCAAGCGACGATAGGTATATATAATAGATATATACATACAGATACTTAAATACATAGGTACACAGCCATGACCAAGGAACAAATATTTGTGATAAATAAATACACAAAAAATGCCCTCGCCGGGATTCGAACCCGGAACCTCCAGCTTCGTAGGCAGAGTTACTACCAACTAGGCTACGGAGGTTGACAAATGTTTACAGTACTTTTCCTTCATGTCGCATAGTCTTTAGACACCCAGTATACTGTGACACGTTGTTTTGCATATCTGAGTCCTAGGGCTTCCCAGAACCCATTCGCGGCGAGTTTCCTGCGCGGAACCGGTCCTGCCTCCGCGCAGCTTTGCTTCACAGAAAACCCTTCGAGTCATTTGACAGATAGAATGGGGTCTTAACTAGGGTTTCCAGACGTACTGTAATATAAAGTATTGTACTGTATTTTACCTCTATGTACTTTACGATTTACGAGACACATAAAGCGGGCCACAGACGATCAGTTTTAACTGTTCAGTTAAAAATAATTGAAAGCGGCCCACAGACGATCAGTTATAACCAGGGATCGGATAAATGTGCGTCATTGGTCGCAATAATATGGATATGACTCCAAATTTGATTAATTGAATAATTAAACGAATAATTTCTTGAAATTTGATTTCGAAGCTTCGAGGTGACTATTTACAAAGGTTTTCATAGTTACCGGTGTCAAATAGGTAATTTTCTGAAAATGATTAAATGATTAATTTTTTTATCAATTTTGAAGTCATGTTCATATTATTGCAAACAATGTTGCACATTTGTCCGATCTCTGGTTATAAGTTATAACTGCTCAGTTTTAACTGTTCAGTCAAACTGTTCAGTTATTATAATCTAATGAAATTTTGAATAGATCATAAGTTCAACTGCACAGTTTAAAGATTTGCCTACACACGTATGTACGCTAAGGCCAGCCTTACACCAAGACCGGAACCGGTATTTTATAAAAACCTCGAAATAGCCCAATACTTTTAAATGTTTTATACTCTTTATGTACTGATCAATTTTTATGTAATTTACAATATCTTAACTGATAGTTGTTGACTGGTAGAGAATGCCTTATGGCATTAAGTCCGCCGTTTGTACGTCAAGTTTTATTTTGTGCAATAAAGGTTAAATAAATAAATATCATATTTTTAAATTACTCCAGTAACTTAAAATTTATATACCGAAGAACGAAAAAGAACGAAAAAAGAACCGTTCTTTTTGGATGGACAAAATAACGGTTCCAGTTCCTGCTTACACCTATAAGTCCTTACGTAAGTTGTAAAGACGGAGCTATAGTAAGGAACGCGAGGTACAGATGTAGTGAGAAATGACTTGCCTTCGGATTCGGAAACGTTCGTCAACGTCATGCTGTATCAGTCTATCTCACTGAGACTGACAGTAATAGCTGTCATGCTACTTCAGTCAGACTCGGTGACACTGCCTGAAACAGCATGTGTTTACGAACGTTTCCGAAGGCAAGTAATTTCTCACTACACCTGTAAATAATGCGACATTGGGACGAGGCGCACGCTCCTGTGCTTGCCTCCCCTCGTCGTTATTAGTTGTAATTGTTTATTTATGTACCTACTATTAAGTTACTAACATTAGCTGTAAGTAGCCACATGTAACTGTTCTAACCCCTTCGGCCGCGTACGTAACCGACCTTTCGTAACTGGTAACGAAGGAAGAAAAGCTATGGATCTCGAGTCCGAAATAAATGATTTTTAATTTTTAATTTTTTTTTTAATTTTTTAAATATCACTATCTTATTCCTTAGTATAGCTCTGTCCCTACAACTTACGTAAGAACTCACAGGTGCAATCCTAGCCTAAATACTTTATTTCTCCATACAAACGAACGGTATGCTTAGCACATGATTGGTATGACAGTATGTCGCCGCGAGATAGATTTTCGATCTTTTACTAACTATATGAATAAAATAGGAATGGATAGTATATCTCGGGGCGACATATTGTCGCACTAATCCTGTGCTAAGCCTACTGTTCTTGTCGTTCTTCGGTATGTAAATTCTTTGTTAATGGAATGGAATTTAATTGAAAGAACTATGAATTGCGTAGGATTTTTACAAATCGATGCATTCATTGTTTTGATTTGTCGCCACTCGTTCCACTTTTTTCGCACGCAGTGGTACATTTTATTTATCTTATCGCTTCATGTATGTAAAAAATGTTTGCATGTTTATGAGACTGAAATTAAAAATATTTCGTTGTAATTTAGTATAATGAATTACTCTATTAATAAATTCCAATCACAAGGAATTTCCCGCCGTTTCTGATTAAACTCGCTCCGCTTGTCCTTTCATACCTATCACACTCGCTTGGTAAAACCCTCTTTCATAGAATTTGTAGTAGGTACAGTCAGCCAATTGGGACCTCATTTTCTCTTGCTTCTTCTTATTTTGACACTAGCGACCCGCCCCGGCTTCGCACGGGTACTATACCTACATAAAAACCTTACCTTACTCTACCTATTAAAAAAAAATCTCATCAAAATCAGTTGCGTAGTTTTAAAGATTTAAGCGTACAAAAGGACATAGGGACAGAAAAAGTGACTTTATTTTATACTATGTAGATTCTAGAGTGACTAACCTAACATTGAAATACCGTCAAAATTATAGGTTTTCAATCTGTAGCGATACAGCTGAGCGATACAGTGTGTTGACGGCAGTAAGAATACATTTGTCACCACCCCAACTCCTGCGGGTGTCGTAAGAGTCGACTAAGCGATTGAAGTGTCACCGACCATTATTTGATAAAAGATTGATGATAGGCAGCAGCGTCATCATAGTAGACACATTACTGCCATCGCTAATCCGCTTGCCCAGCGTGGCGATTATAAGCATTTACCTCCTTATGCGTTTATATGCATAGTTAATAGGAGAGGCCTACGTCCAGCAGTGAACTATCATTTGATAGACATTTCATATTAGTGTCATGTTTCACATGGCTGATAATGATGATGATGATGATGAATCTGTAGGTCACATTGATGAACTTTTAATGGAATCCGAATCCCAAAAAAAGGCGTCAACAAAAACCTCGGAGTTTGTACGGAATAATAGATTTGCGCTTCAGATATCTGTTCCCATAATAAACGTTATTTTTTTTAGTTATTAATAAATTCTACGATGATCCCTTTGAATATTAAATTTTTAATATTTAACACTGGCTTCAATCCATAAACTTCATAATAAATACAAAGGTTTAGGTATAATGTATGTATTGTGCCATTCCGGTTCGAAGTGTAAAATAACATTAAATTCAACGTATTAGTACGTATTTACCTACCTATCTAATTACACAAAGCTATATCTCATATTGAATGATTCATGCCAATGCTTTATTTATTACTTAGTGCAATAATAATAGGTACTTATCTCTCGGTGCATTAGCTTAGTTTTTATTATTAAGTAATTATCCTTCTCTTCACTATTTTTTACTGGCTGCATCGTTTCGTTCGCCCAAAGATTATCTGGAAGACGTCGTTCTTTCGCGATAAGTTGTTACCTCTTGACGTTGACCTGTGTTGTTACCTCTACCTTTAAGATTTTAAATGTTTGTTATTTTTATTGGAATGAGGTGTGCAATAAAGAGTATTCTATTATATCGTATTCTATTCTCCAAAATGCGAACTATTTTCAATAACACAATTTCAACTGAACTAAGCTCAACCGTTAACTATTCATTCCTAAGTCCTGTAAAGATATTAAACCTTTACAGTCTATTTCACATAACGAAGGGGGCTGGCATAATATTAAATTCAACTTTAGAATGCTTGCCGTCTCTGTCATGTAGAAGAATCTAGATAGGGGTTGAGTTGAAAGTCGACAGGCTTCATGTGAAGATCTACAATTGTATTGCTATAATATAATGAAGAAAAGATTAATATAAAAGTACTATCGAAGAAGCCCAAAATTTTGTTTGATTGTATGCTGAAGTCCTCCCACAGTCCATACAAACAGTCAAATATCGAAGCGATATTAAACCCAAATGGCATAACACTGAATCCGAAATGTCCCAAAGCTTACCTTTAAAAGGCAGTCTAAGCCGAAACAAAACGTGCACCTACTCCATCTAACCCCAACCAATGGCAGAAGGGGTGGTTCCTAGCATCAACTCATTTTTTTAATTATTTATTTATTCTATCAAAAGGTACGATTATAATTGTAACATTTGTCCCACAAAACGGTTTACACAGTTTGACTGTGGGATGGGATCAGAGTCTCTTCGCTTATAGCTAAAGAATAAACTAATATAGGTATAACATTTATATATTATTAATTAAAAACTTGAATAAACTACTCTTAAATTTCGGCTTTTCCGATCTGATTGCAAGCAAACGGTTCAAAATGTAGGGTAGACGTTCAATCATATATATCGCCGGGTTAGAGGCAGAACTAATTATTTCCTTGAACTTCTTTTTGACAAATCGTATTTTATGTCAATGGCATAGAAAGCTATTTGCTAAAAGATGTTTTACCGAAATAGTTGGTTCTGCCTCTAAACCGACGATATTTACATGTTGATCATACAATTTGGACTATTTTGTATGAATTTGATCCAATAATATTAACCCACAGGTTGGTAAGAATCATTTGCTAACTTTATGTTCAATATAATAAAGATTACGAATGTTCAGTTACAGACCTAAGTAGGTACCTATACTTGCTTTTGTATCTCCAAAACAACTGCTTTTTGACAAACACACCTGTGATTCACCTACGTACATAAATGAAGTTCATTTAGAAGTGATATAATTAAAAATCTCAATACACAATGACATCACTACCATGAAAAAGTGAATCAGCATTCTTTAAAAATGGATACAGTCTTAAGTTTCAAAAACATCACGCAGCGTCACGGTCATAGAAGAATGATAGATCATAGATAAGCTATTTCACTAAGAAATTGGGAGACCTAAGCTCTTTGAAACAAGTTGCACGTAGTGACTAAATACACATGAGTCCGTTTAATTATATTTATAGGTATTATGTCTCACGATAGCTTCAATTAAAAAAAATGTTTAAAACGATCGGTATAATTTGTGTTTTTAGTAGAAAATAAACTTTAACTAAGATATTAAATACTTACAAAAAATAGCCGAATTCTTAGGTCGAGGTGGGATCTTTATCTAATTAACATGCTGAGTGGAGATCCCTTTTAACGTCTAAGCTCTGTTATTTTTTGTGTGTTTTATCTACTGTATTTGTGGCGTTAAATAAATGTATTTTCTTTCTTTCTTTCTTTCTAATTAATGACGTTAAGCTTAAGATTAGAAGCTCTAAGAAACGGGCCCCTACGTTCTCCGAAACAAGTCGCATATATTGGACTAGAAAAACGTGTATTTAACCGTTTAATATAATTTAGTCTTAACCGTTTGAATGGCGCCACCAATGCATAAATACACCACGCACTCAGTGCATTTGAATGACATTAATTTTTACATTATAAAATCCAAATCAATCCTTTGTCTTATTTATCAGACTGCGACAAAGTGAACTAGATATTTAATAAATAATAAATAAATAAATAAATATCCTGGGACATCTTACACAGATCAACCTAGTCCCACGGTAAGCTCAATTAAGGCTTGTGATGCGGGTACCAGGCGACGATATATATAATAGATACATACGTATAGATACTTAGATACATACACAGCCACGACCAAGGAACAAACATTTGTGATAAATAAATACACAAAGAATGCCCTCGCCGGGATTCGAACCCGGAACCTCCAGCTTCGTAGGCAGGGTCACTACCAACTAGGCTACAGAGGCTGACTAACATATCATCACATTTACTGTCTAACATATCAGACTTATCATCATCATCATCACTTCAACCATTTATCGCCCACTGCTGCTGAGCATAGGCCTCTCTTCTAATACTCCACCCATCCCGGTCCTGGGCTAATCTAATCCAGAAGTGTCCCGAAATCTTGCAAATGTCACATAACGGACTACCACTGACAAAATATAAAATATTCATATTATTTGTCTCAAGATAGTTTAAATTCGATAAATGAGAAATTCACTAATTACTTTATCTTTTAATATTTTTATTATCTTGTACAGCTTGACCACTCTATGACTTGTTATTTCTCTATGGTCACAACATATCTTTGTTTACTAACAATGTCTACAGGTCGATGACCCTCTTAATTATATGCTGACAATGATTTAATGAGCTTCCACTGTCAATAACTACTAACAACTAATTATATACCGTTATATAGACTGGTAATTCGCAACCCATGGTAGAAAAAATGTCGAGCACTGAAAAAAAGGGTTGAAAAAGGGGTAGAAAGATGGTGCTTACATGGTGCAATCCCAATTTAAGGGTTGAATGGAACCAAATTCTCTTCTAATAGAGCTACAGTCTACACTCTGTTTGGTTAGGTATTTAAAAAAGGTAAACAATCTTGCAGTATCTTTTTATTAAGAAATACATTTAAAAATCCAAACTAGGTACTTAATGAAACAAAACAATGTAAATCACTGTATTTCCTTGTTGTATTATGTATATTTGCTAAAACTTATTTTCTACTCGTAGTTTTCAATAAAAAGATACTGCAAGATTGTTTACTTTTTTTAAATACCTAACCAAACAGAGTATACTTAGAAGAGAATTTGGTTTGGTCATTTAACCCTTCAAAAAACGACATAACTAGGTATCTTCGCAAAAACAACCCTTAAATCAAATAAAAGTTTAATGACATATCAATTTAAAGTTAGGTTTGTTTAGGTATGGATGAAATAGCCATTTGATATAATTATATTTAAATATCTAATTTCCTTTATATTTAGGTACCGCTTAGTACCCACAACACAAGCCTTAATTGAGCTTACTTTGGGAGTAGCTCCATTTGTATAGGAATAAATAAATAAATATCATGGGACATTCTTTAACAAATCCCCTAGTCACAAATTAAACTAAATTCAGGCTTATGTTGTGGGTACTGGGTACTAAGCGACGATATCGAGGGTTGCCTGGTCAACCCCATAAGTCAAGCAAACCGATTAAAAAATACGAACCACGTGTGTTTACATGAGGTTTTTATTTTACTAAAAATGATCTCAACTTACCGGGTTTTACCACGCACCCTTCGATATATAGATATATAATAGATAAAAACAAATAATTAAATACAATACAAGTCACAAATATTAGGCTCGAGATATGTACTTAAGTTCTTAGGAAAAATTTACAGACGAAAACTTTGTATAAAAAGCTCGTATTTCCATTTCATCGCCTTTTTAAGACCCCTTTGTTCATGTTTTGCAAATAAACTACCGATTACTGAGCAAAAAACATGCAAATTCGAGCCTTAACCTGATACGAATAGAGGTTGTAATACCCGTGAAGGTCCGCCCTTGACCGCTGCACTAGATCTGTCAGGAAAGTTGACTTGCGCAAGAGTACTGTCAAGGATTTGTCGATTGTCATCATTTTTCTTTTACGGATTTGTTGTTTACGACGGTGGTATAGTCTATTTCAAATACGAAGGCCCAATTTCACTCGAAACTTTTGTCATTTAATTGGTCATATACAAATTGGCACGTGTCGTATACCGATGTAATAAATAATCACAATAATATCACGCCACAAAAGGGCCTGGGCAGGTATCTTTTGTTATCACTGATCCTATTGTTGACGCCTAATGACTTTGTCAAGTGGAATCGGGCCATCGTATTTGAAATGGACTTTACAAACATATGCCGTGTGGTGACGGCAGTAAGAATACATTTGTCACCACCTCAATTCTTCCCGTGTGTGTCGTAAGAGTCGGCTAAGGGATTGAAGTGTCACTGACCATTTACTTATCGATCTTTTGTAAATAAATTAGACGGACTAGTTTCTTCAAAGTTGCCCCCCATATTTTCTTTGGATTTGGAACTTTTAAGCTGATTTCCACTCAGAATCAAGCCGATCAAAGAAAAGATAATGGAAGGTCGACTTAGATAGTACGGGCATGTAATGCGTTGTCCACCCGAACACATGTTTGCGGCGCCTAAAAGAGGAAAAGGTAGACCCCTAGTGGTTCCAGTGCCTAACGAAGGCTTTTCGTGATTTGAGATAAAACTTTGTGAAGATCACATCACATCATCCTCATCCTCCATCGGCCTATCAAAAGATGCCTATCTTAGCCCACTGCTGGACGTAGGCCTCTCCTATTAACTATGCACGTATAAATAAACGCATTAGGAGGTAAATGTAATTTTGTGAAGATATTTCCACAAAATTGGTAAAGAAACACAAAATGATTTCATTATTAACAAAACAATGGCGCTATACGAGCGACCTGCGCGCGCGCCGATGATTGCTCTAAATTGTGTCTCGTTCCGCCCATCAGAGCTCATTCCACACCCGAACTGTAATGACGTCCTTTACGTACTTGTATCTCCCGGGAGTTCTGCCGTGCTAACTAAAAAGGACGCATCACCCATAGAACAGTCAAGTGCAAAAATAAGTATCGAAAGAATCTGCTCATAAATATGTTACGACGTTCTTATTAAGGTGCGTTTAAACCAAAAGAGCATTCGCTGTTCTAGCGCCCGTTCTAAGAAATCAACCAATCACGTTCTGTGTACCGATCGAATTTCGTAGAGTGGAAGGTTAGAACAGCGAATGCTCTTTTAGTTTAACCGCACCTTTACACAGAATTAGAGTGCACTGGGACATATTTTTGAACATTTTTGTGTACACCTTATTTTGTCTTTGACTGAACTACTATAAGAGATGCGTCTTTTTTACTTAGCACGGCAGAGTTGTGGTCCGTGGATGTCGTAAAGGACAAGGCACACTAGATGCGAGTGCAGCACGTGTGCGTGGCGTGCGGGTTGTAGCGTATGTGATGTCATATTAGATGGCACACTGCTTGCATAGCGTCATGGCGTGCACGCACGCGTGTCTAGGAAAGCGGTGTGTCATCTATTATGGTTTTTACATAATCTAACGCGAACGCCACGCACAAGCGTAAGTGCACGTGCTGCATACACATTTGGAGTGGCCCGGCCTTAAGAATCGATTGAGAAATTGAAGTGACTATTCTTTAATTGATGATGGGCAGCAGCAGCATTGATATTGAGCGTGTGGTGACGGCAGTAATACATTTTCCACCACCGCAATTCTTCCCGTGGGTATCGTAAGAGTCGAAAAAGGGATTGAAGTGCCACTGACCATCGTTTCATTGAAGATTGATAATTGGCAGCAACGTTGTCATAGTGGACACATTACTCCGCCAACCGATATCATGGTTGCCCAGCGGGGCGATTATAAATATTACCCCCTAAAGCGTCCATACACAAAAAGGAGAGGCCTCTATCCAGCTGTGGACTAATATATTATAGGCTGATGAAGTGAAGTTCATCAAACAGCCATTATTATTGTTTTTTTTTTATCTAGATATCAATTTGATTATAGTAGTAGTGCATAAAATAAATATTTATAATTTTATACATTAGTACTAACACTACTAAAGGTGCGTTCAAACCAAAAGAGCATTCGCTGTTCTAGCGCCCGTTCTACCAATCACGTCTTGTGTACCGATCGAATTTCGTAGAATGGGAGGTTAGAACAGGGAATGCTCTTTTAGTTTGAACGCACCTTAACTCTAATAAGTAAAAGCAGAATAAAGCAAAAGCAGTGGGCATGTAGCGTAGAAAATTATGTTTACTAAGAACATTGTCACAATTATTAAACCCATTAACAATTTCATTATAAACTGACACAAAACGTAAAACTTAATGTAGTTTTAAATGGTTTTCCTATCAAACTCACTGATTGTGTATCAATAAAACAGTAGATGATACTCCAACGAGCACTTAACATCAATTCAAGATCAGTGTGCCGCGAAAGTGAACCAGTATTACGAGTTTGAATGAATAATGTTACAAAATTGTTATTGAATGTAAATTGCACAAAAGTTGACTGAGTAGTACAATTCGTGTAGAATAAATTACTGAGAGCAAGAGCATATTGTATGTTTAACTCTGACCTTACAGGCATTCTATATATGAATTTTGTCGAGTGCTATATTGTCATTTAATTTAAATTAGAGTAAACGTAATTGCAAAGATAAAGAGTCTACCATTATAATGTTACTTTGTTCCATCCTGTGAGTGGGACTAAGGGATTGAAGCATCATTGACCATTTATTTATCAAAGATTGACGATGGGCAGCTGCGTCATCAATCATCATAGTGGACGGACACACTACATCGATCGCCAACCCACTTGCACAGCATGGTGATTATGCTGCCGTCCAATGGTAAAACGCTGCAACTCGAGTTACAGCGTTTTAAGTGTTTTTGGATCAAATGATTTCTTTCAAGATTTTCTATCATACCTTGTTTTCAAAATTTTGATATCTCTTTTAATTAAGGCTGTATAAAACTGTCAAAACGCTGTAACTACGGCCTTAGCACGCCAAAACATTGCAACTGCAGTCATGACAGTCTTACGTTCCAGCAGAACGCTGCAAGTATCACTTGCATCGTTTTGATATCGCTTTAGTAATTATATTTAGAGCACGTAACACGCCAAAACGCTGCAAGTAAACGACAAAAGGGATAGTGATATTGATTATCTTTACAGACAGTGAGATAAAATGCTTTCAGAGCAGTTTACCTACGTCATTTTCATTATGTTTAAAAATGAAATTGTTGTTGAATTTCGTAGAGGTTCAAATACCATACATGTCAAAAACAACTACGCTGCAAGAGAGTTGGTCCCGATAAATGCATTTAAAAAGCGCTGACTGTCATCCTAAACATGAACATCAAAAATGGGTTCAACAATGATTTGATCGACGATCGACAGTTTGCCAAAACAAAGCAGCAGTAGAAGAATATGGCAAATAAACAAAATTACATGTTGAAGTTGTGTCCATTAATGCCAGGTTAACCGACGGTAATTTTTTGAAAATTTGGGTATAAATAATAAGTCTAAAGATTTAGATAAGCTTAATGATAGCTCAGCCGTGTGGTGACAGCAGTAAGAATACATTTGTCACCACCCCAACTCCTCCTGTGGGTGTCGTAAGAGTCGACTAAGGGATTGAAGTGTCACTGACCACTATTTGATAAAAGATTGATGATGGGCAGCATCGTCATCATAGTGGACACATTACTGCGATCGCCAATCCGCTTGCCCAGCGTGGCGATTACGGGCATTTACCTTCTAATGCGTTTATACGCATAGTCAATAGGAGAGGCCTACGTCCAGCTATCACTTCGACTATCATAGGCTGATGATGATGAATGATAACTTATTCATAGTTTAATTTAAAAATATGTTAATTTCTAATTGGTAAGTATCTATAAGGTTTATAGTGGAACAACCTTTTTATTTGTTAAGGGGGGGAGACATTCTTTACGCATACCGCCCGGGAGGGGACCCGAACGGTTATGTGGGACTCCCGTTTGGCTAATGAAGCCTACGGTATACTCACTAAAAACCCCCCCATATGCCACCTCGTCGCCTTTTTGGTGGGGTTACGAGAACGCTCTCACTTACATTCGCAACCTCGCCGGCGGCAGCTGCTTGCCAGCAGCTCCTTCGCGGGTGTCCGAAGACCCTCCACGCTCCTCGATCTCCATGATGCATTGTGGCGGACACTTCCGAGACCGCCACAAGGAGACCGTAGGTGCCGGAAAATTTCCCGGCACCCGGCGGCATATCAGGTCTGTGGTTATACTGCCGACCACACTTCGGCTGCAGAGGTTAGGGCGAGCGGCAACGATAACACCGACACTCCTCTTCCTCTGCAGCCCCACCAAGGTCGCAGGGGGTAGGGAGAGTGGCGCTCCGTAATACCATCACACCTCTCCCCCCGCGATCCCGCTTCGGCCGCAGAGGATAGGGAGAGCGGCAACGACAACACCGACACTCCTCTGTGGTTAACCTCCATGCGTCCTAAGCGGGCTCGGTGAGCCCACTTGGAGCGTCCTCCTCGGGACAGCCGGCAGCCCAAAACTGGTCGGCCCTAGGCGCCTCTTCGCTTCAGCGTGGGTGACCAGTCCACGGTTACTGAGCCCCTCCACCACGACTAGGTGGGCACCTCACGGGGGGATAGTGGACTAACCTAACCTAACCAATACTAACACTACTAACAGGTAATAAAAAAATATGCATTTAATTTAAGCGTTAAAGTTGTATTCTAAGTAGCATAAAACCAATGTAAATTTTCTAATTCATTAGATGTAACATTTCAATTTATAACATCAAACTATACTCAAGAGCAATAAAACAGGTCACTTTCAATGGACATGTCCATACAATCTGACTTGTTTTTATTGCTGAGTGTATTTGTTTAATTTTTACCCAAATGGCATAATTTTTTAGTTTATAATTGCATTTATAATGTTTTGCTCTTGTAATCAACCAGTTTTTGACATAAAATCCTAGTAGCCATAACATTACAACTGGAAAACTGATGTGGCAGAACAATGTAACTAGGGATTTACAGCGTTCTACCATTAGGTGGGATAAAACGTTATTGTAGAATGCTTGAGGCAAAACATTTTTCGGCTAATATTTAATGAAATACGTAAAAATAAGAAAATATTATTTGTCGGCTATATCAATTAGACCGTTACATATCTACTGTGTAAAAATGATTTTTGTAGCATTATATTTAATAGGTGTCTCAAAGGCCGAAGTGTTAAAACCATTAAATGAGTTTTTCTCAAAACTACATTTTAGCAGTTACAGCGTTCTACCATTGGACTGATGGGTCTTTTCTTCCTAATGCGTCAATAAGCAAAGATACCTAATAAGAGAGATTTAAGTCCAGCAGTGGACTGAAACAGGCTGATGATGATGCTCTGGGTGTATAAGCCGGATTATATACGTCTAATATATATGTTTAAGACGAGTAAATAACATATTTTCATATCACTAACTATTTTGTTTGCAAATATTTTTTTTTTCAATAACGTTTAAGTAACATCTATTTAATAATTTTTATGAGTGGATGAAAACGGTGATAAAATAAATTGTAATATTGAATAAAATCAATTCATTCGTCTCAAAACTTCGGATTATATTTATATGTTTTGAATATACATACCTCACTAATACTAGCAGTCAGAAAAAAATTGGTGACAATTTTTTTTTGGTTCCGTGTAGCATAGAGTTGTCTTCATTACGTACGTTACTACAAACGTGTGTTTGTTTATTTATACGTTTGTTTGTACAGTACATTCAAGAGCAATGAACAGAACTACGATCCACTGTACTGAGATATACTAGCCTACCTAAGTAGGTACCTAAATACATATATTTATATGTATATACATTGGTTTGATTGATTTAGTTTTTTTTTCATATTGTGTAAGAATGTTCTTATGTAAATCGACCTAGTATCACGGTACTAAGTGACGATATAATTTGTAATAGTTACATATATATAGATAGATAGACACCTACTGAAATATATAGACCATTCAAACAATCATAAACAAACAACTAACATTTTTCATAAATGCACTAAATAATAAATGCCCTCGCTAAGAGTTTATAGCAGCGAAAAGCTGAATTTAATACCACGGGTGAGTAGTTATACTGCTTACCGTGCTGCTTGGGCAACTAATCTTGGTCATTAGAGTGAGAGAGACAAATTTTCGAAATTTGCGGATTTCGAAGTTCGCGGTAGGGTCGCTGGTTGTAGACATAGACATAGTCACTACACTATTAACTAGGATACTGAGCTGAGACTGACATGTTGTTGTATTCTGGCCATTTTTTCTACAACTCGACAACGTGCCTATTTTGCGTGGTCCCAACGCTGGCTCAGTACTTCTGGGGGACTTCACATACACCCTTGAATTTCTTCGCAGTTCCATGCAGGTTTCCTCACGATGTTTTCCTTCACCGTAAAGCACTTGTAAATATCGAATGATATTTCGTACATAAGATTTTGAAATACTCATTGGTACGTAGTCGGGGATCGAAGTCACGACCGCTGCGTAGCAGCCGTGCGTTTTACCACAAGCGCTGAGACTGACATACTCAGATGCCAGACTATAATAGGTACCTAAACATGTGTGGATAAACGCCACGAGTGGGCCGGCTATCTCTGTTTGAGTCATGACCGTAAACAATAATCCTGACGAGCACGGAATTTACAAGTTCCTGTCGTCATGGCGATAATTATTCATCTCGTTCATACAACAATGGGACTTCCATTTTATAGGGGGCGTCCGCGTCGTCAAAATGACGAAGTAATTATTCCAAGCGCCATTAGAGAAGGAAGAAAAAATAAACAAACCTAAAAACTTGCATTATTAAATAATCACGCACGGTCTAGACTAGGTCTTGGTCTAGACAGTTGGTGTTTAGACCAAGACCTGAGTTTACATGCATTTTCAGTCATCATCATCATCAGCCTATGATAATCCACTGCTGGACGTAAGCCTCTCCTATTAAGCGTATAAACGCATTAGGAGGTAAATGCCCATAATCGCCACGCTGGGCAAGCGGATTGGCGATCGCAGTAATGTGTCCACTATGATGACGCTGCTGCCCATCATCAATCTTTTATCAAATAATGGTCAGTGACACTTCAATCCCTTAGTCGACTCTTACGACACCCGCAGAAGGAGTTGGGGTGGTGACAAATGTATTCTTAATGCCGTCACCACACGGCAGTTAAAATTATTGATATTGAATAGTATAAATCTGTGGGGATATAATTAAATAAATCTTTACAAGTTTTCACTTGCTTGCTTGTAAAGATACGTTTACACTTATCTTTACAAGTTTTGCTGGTGGTAGGACCTCGTGCAGAGTCCGCCCGGATAGCTACCACCGTCTTACCCGTTAACCTGACGGTAAATAGCAGTGTTTGCACTGCTGTGTTTCGGTTTGGGGGTAAGATAGCAGGTGTAATTACTGGCATAGATAAAGGCAATCCATCTAAGTCCTCAGGATAGGCAGCACATAGGCGATATTTGATCACTCTGTCCATGGGCCTCAGTTCCTGCTTTCCATTAGGTGGGCTGAGAGCTCAGTTGTCTACCTTCGTCACATAAAAAAAAACGCAAATGAATCCCATGCCTGGTTTTTTATAGCTCGTATTAGATTTACACACGCTACATCGAAGCGGACATAGAACAAGACTAACATGCACTTATAGTACCTACATACTCGTACATGCAAAATTAAATTATTATGAGTATTATGAGAATTACAAACACGTTTAGAATGTTGAATTTAGAACGTTTAGTATGAATAATTAATAGCGTTAACTGGAAAATTAATGTTATCCCTCATCACTTGGCGATCATGACCTAGGCTAGAGGCGCCTATACTGACTGTAGAGTCAAGATAAAAAATATCTATTCGTCATTAGAAGAATGTAAACAAATATGGCAGATAGCACTTGACGTCTTTGACACACGTTCGCAGATAATATTTTTATGTTAATACTAATAAGCCCCTACAAGGTGGACCTGGTGAAGGTCGCAGGAGTCCGCTGGATGCGGGTGGCGTGTAGGACCGGTAATTGTGGCAATCTTTGCGGGAGGCCTATGTTCAGCAGTGGACGTCTTTCGGCTGATATCATGAGTAATAGATATCAATAATGTTACTAAAACTAAAAATTTACATTGTATGTAAATGTAAAAATTCATCAATAGTCGGCTTATACAATACTTTACAATATAACTATTTCGAACATAATCGGCCTAGTCGTTTTTGAATAACTACGGATCTCTACATCGAGCATGGCCCGACATGCTCTTGGCCGGGTTTTTAATCATGTCTGTATGACATGATTGGTATGTCACTATGTCGCCGCGAGATAGATTTTCCATCTTTTACTAATGAATAAAAGTTAAACTTATACAGGGTGGAAAGGGACGATGTTCCTTCCCGCTACCGACCGAGTCTACCAACCAATACGATGAACTTTCAGTATGGGACCAACATCGAAATATTAAAAAAAAATAACCCCTCATACAAAGTGAGTGATTAGTTAGAGTTCAATAGTATGGAAAAGTCAATTTTCCATGTACGCTTTCGATGTTGGTCCCATACTGAAAGTTCATCGTAATGGTTGGTATTGGTACGAGTAGACTCGGTCGGTAGCGGGAAGGAACGTCGTCTCTTTCCACCCTGTATGAATAAAAGAGGGATGGATAGTCTATCTCGCGGCGACATATTGTCGCACTAATCCTGTGCTAAGCCTACTGGAGCATAAGTTCCAAAATTGTAAACATATTTATGACATTGATTGTGTTTTATGTAAACAAGTAAAACGTAAATATTCAATGAACTACTACTCGAGCGTAAACTGCGTTTTTACCACGACCGATTATAATCGTATCGGTCATAAAATTGAAAATGCCTACTTAAGCCCTCTTCCTACCAAAAGCGACTTTAACAACTAACAGTTGGATGCCCCACAAGTTACTTAAAAATAGTCATGTTTAAAAAAAATTGTGGCTTTTTCTCATTTTTAAGGTGTTTTTCAGAAATCATAACGGCTATTTAAGCTATTTAAAACATTAAATTTAATACATATCATTTAATTTTACACGAAATGACAAAATTGGCGTTATTAATTACTTCAATTTGAAGAGGTAATTTAAATGATTTTATTAATTTGTCTTAAAAATCCTTTTGAAGCCAAAAAATACAAAAACATAAACCCAAAAAAATCCAAAAAAATTATAGACAACTTGTCAATTTTTAAGTAACTTGTAAATTTAATTGTTAGTCGTTTATAGGATTATAAAAACGTGGTTACTGTTCACGACTCACGTTTCACCCTGTATTTTGAATTTGTATTTTTGTTTTTTTTTTACTTTTTTTTTTCTACTGGTGTACGGTTCAGAAACTTGGGCACGTTTTGTTTAAGGTGCGTTCAAACTAAAAGAGCATTCGCTGTTCTAACCTCCCACTCTACGAAATTCGATCGGTACACAAAACGTGATTGACTGATTTCGTAGAACGGGCGCTAGAACAGCGAATGCTCTTTTGGTTTAATTAAACGCACCTTTACACGGGAGCTACTTTCTTCTGTTCGTATCTATCGCTGGTAGCTCATCGCTTACTCGCTTTTGGTGGACGAGGGCCTAAGATTGAGTTAGATCTACATTCCTGTGCATGAAATCAGGTAATATTTCACTTTTATACCGTGTAGTGTTGTTATCAAATTAAGCGTATTTTGTAATAAAAGCAAATAAGTAATATTTATTATTGTTAATATGTTTCTAATTCTGTATATGTATGTTTTCATAATATATGGTCGTCTCGCTTGGTCCCACATCACAAGCCTTAAGTGGGCTTACCGTGGGACTAGGAATCGTCCAAGACTGTCCCAGGATATATTTATTTATTACTTAAATTAACAACCCAAATAGTATCAAATATTCACTACAGAGCAACAAAATGAATGCGGTACATAACATACACAAATATAAAAAATAGGATATACTCGTACTAATTGATTATTGATATTTTGTTCTTCATTTAAACTTCTATAAATACCTAATTACTTTTCCCTCTTTGATCATCGTTTTATTACTTTGACGATTCTCAGACAAAAAACTGCCCAATTGAGAGCCTCCACCTTTTTTTGAAATCGGTTAATAAAAGTAAATCAAGATACTTTGAAATGTTTGATAACCAACCCATCACAACTCGTCAATTGATCTAATGAAAATGAACTGTTGAAATTGAAACATAATACTTAATGCATTCACTTGATATTACATGTGTTTGATAACAAATCATACAACCATTAATATTAGTATACCCTTCGCCAGTAGACAACAAAAAATGTAAACAAACTAAAAGCTTGCATTATTTCCTAACCCACACTTTTAGAACACAATCTTGGATTTATCACCAACTTAAAACCTTAAACCTTGAGTTCACATACATTTTTAGTTAAAATTATTGATATCTATTAATATTGACGTAAAAATATATCTGCGAACGTGTTTCACGATATGTGTCAAAGACGTCAATGCTATAGAAAATCGGCCATATGTGTTTACATTTTTCTTATTTTCTACTCACGTGGAATATATAGGTAACTGCACGATATAGCGCTTCTTGAAACGACCTAGATACTTTGAATGTTAGTACAGTCAAAGGGCAAATAAGGTGTATATAAAAATGCTCAAACATATGTTCCAGTGCACTTTAATTCTGTGTAAGAAGAACGTCGTAACATATTTATGAGAAGATTCTATAGATACAAATTTTTGCACTTGACTGTACCTAAAAACCTAAGCTAGATTGTTTTTGCCTGATCTTGTATCTATTAAAATTAATTATAAAAAAAACTATGGAAAGGTGTTGTCGCGTAAGTATACATATAAATAAATAAATATGCCTACGCAGTAATACTATTGCGTAGGCATATTTATTTATTTATATGAAAACTATACTATTGCGAAATGGATACCCATTTCGCAATAGTATAGTTTTCATTCATTCAGTTCATTCAATCATTCATTTCATTCATTCGTTCATTTCCCTGTTCATGAATAACTTTCGCGGTATCCGGAAAAAATATTATAAATTATAAAGGTAATTTTCTTCATGATATCAAGATTAGGTAAAAGACTTAAAGACTCGCCGTTGTATGCATGCAGTAGTGACCTATTCAAATAGACAATACATGTTCAAAATGCGAACACAAACAAAATAAATGAACACATACAGAAACCTTTCTTAACTTTATCACTTATAACTATACTCTGTTTGTTGGTATTTAAAGAAAAAGTAAACAATCTTGCAGTATCTTTTTATTGACAAATGCATATAAAAATCCAAACTAGGTATTTAATGATTCAAAAACAATGTAAATCACTGTATTTCCTTGTTATATTATGTATATTTGCTAAAACTTATTTTCCACTCGTAGTTTTCAATAAAAAATACTGCAAGATTGTTTACCTTTTTTTAAACACCAAACCAAACAGAGTATAAGTAGAGAATGGGGTTTTAAACGTCAAATAACTAGCCTCTAACCCTATACCTCTAACCTTAGAAGACGTAAATCCCTCCCAAGTTATAAGGGATAGGTACAGTCGACGTCAAAGATATCATTTCATTACGGTTCAGGTGGCAAACATATATTTACTCGACCTTAAAGTCAATGCAATATAGTCGTGTATATATATTTTGGACACCTAAAGTGTAGTGATATGTTTGACTGTATGTACCTACCTATTACTATATGAAATGCCAATCGACGACACATAGTTTCAATTCAAAAATATACCTTGAAATTATTTAATACACTCAAACAAAATTGATAAAAGTGCAGCTGTTAATTATCTGCAATTACCTTCAATAAACACACAAACTTCACTAACTGTAAACACCGTCAAAATTATCAAAACCGTCGCTTTGATATGACGTAACAAAACACAAAGACCACGTGACACAAACACAAACATGAAACAAACAAACACAACGGGCACTCGCGTACGTCCATGCGCGGGCGCATAAATGGTGACACTGGCCGCCATTCTGCGATGGACCGCGTCCTTAACATAGTGATGGGTGGCCGAATTTCGCAGGACATCGAGTCGGCCATAGGCTATGGCTATGGCTATATATATTTTTTCGCTATCCTCCCGATTATCGCTATGGCCCATAGCGATAATCGGGAGGATAGCGAAAAAATATAAAGTAGGAAATAAGACAAGTATCTGGATTATATTAGTTTTTTTGTCATATTAAAATATTATCGAGCCGGGTTACTTACGTATTTAAGTCGATGATTGCTCGACATGTTTCAACCCATTAAGAGGGTCCTCGTCCGGAGCACCCTCGGCCAAAGCCCGACGCGTACTGCGCCCTGCGAGGACCCTCTTAATGGGTCGAAACATGTCGAGCAATCATCGACTTAAATACGTGAGTAATTCGGGTCGATGATATTTTAATATGTTTGAGTCTCACGTTAGTTATAATTCTAAAATTTAGTTTTTTGTCTAATAGTTAACCAGGGATCGGACAAATGTGCGCCATTGTTTGCAATAATATGGACATGACTACAAAATTGATCGAAACGTATAATTAAACGAATAATTTCTTGGAATTTGATTTCAAAGCTTTAAGGTGACTATTAGTTACCGGCGTCAAATATGTAATTTTCTGAAAATTATTAAATGATTAATTATTCAATCAACTTAGGAGTCATGTACATATTATTGCGAAAAACGACGCACATTTTTTCGATCTCTGCTAATAACAGGTAATTTTTTTGTAATTTTTATTCAAATAAAAAAATTCTAGAGTACATAATGTGTATACCAAATTACTAGGAAATTTACTTGCAAATTTCTAGTACTAACGGCCAAGGAGCTATGCCTCAGACAGACAGACGGACAAACGGACATGGCGAAACTATTGTATAAAACTTCTTAGTTTACTACAGAACCCTAAAAAGAGTATTTTGGTGGTTACAAGTTGTTTAATATACAAGGTGCCCATGAGGAAAGGGAAACATTCTAGCAGCATATTCCTAAGACTAAAAGAAGCAAAAAATGTTAAATGAGTTTTGGTCAAATCTGTAAAACAATTTTTTTTTAGTTTCATTTTGATGTTTTGAATGCACAAAAAAAGGATTTTATTAATGAAACGCAAAAAATGCACTTTAAAGTTTTTTTTTTCATTTGCTAGAGAATTGACGAAATTTTTGTTCATTTGATGTCTGTCAATTAAGTGTGACAAGACTAAAACAACATGGTTACGGCATCGTTTCCTAAAATGCGTTTATCATAGCGTAACGGTCTAAAACGGTTTTAAGAAAAAATCTAATTTTCTCTTTAAATAGACTGAATTCAGAAAACTTCATATGACATTTTTAACTTCAAATTTGTTCAGAAATCCGCTCTTGATTTTTTTCCCTTTCCTCATGGGCACATTGTATAAGACAACTACGGGTGAATTGATGGTATATTACATTACTTAATTTAATTTCCTCTAGGTAAAGTAGGTAAAGCACAGTCGTGGGTCCTAGAAATACTGTGGTTTTCCTCCATTCAGTATCTTTCCTTTTGCGCTTAAAGAATACGAAATAATATAAACATTCATGTCATTATGTATCTGTATATTTTTATGTATTTCTGGTTTTGAAGAAATCGTACAGGTACACCGCAAAAAATTGTTTACCGTTTAATTAAATACATTTTTAAGTGAACCGATACAGTCTATTTCCAAGCCCGCATGTTTTTTTAGTGAATACTTACTAATTAAAAAAAAACATTTAAAAGCTTTGTGACGCATGCCTAGTGCAGAGTTTTTCTTAAATAACGTACCGTCGAATGCTGCAACTTTGCCAACCTGCTACAATTTTGCCCATTTTACAAAAACCCACTTTTCTACCAAACTATTACATATTCTTTTCTTCTATAAATAGTAAAATTTGTAGAATTTATCTGGCAACCCATTTCAACATATTTTTTCCTGGCAGCACACCTACTTTTAAACTCAGTCGGTGCTAACGCTTAGAAAGCAACCAAGTGTTTTTTCGATGTGTTCAAAACTTTTATTATAAGTGCGAAAATATCTGTTATAGCCACTTGTGGAGTACTCATATGGTAAGTAAATATGCTCTTTGCGATGTTTTATGAAGTTTTTCATGTAAATAAACTCTTTTAAGGCCAGAATGACGACGGGCAATGTTGGGAAAGGTTTCTTAGAATGTACATGTCCCAAAATTGCCTGGTCTAGGGTTGACACTATATTTATTTTATAAAAAAAATATGAAAAAAAAATAGTTTTATTAATTAAGTCTTCAGCTACTATTAACTATTTGTTATTTCAACCCTTACAATACTGAAATTTAGCAAATTAATAAAAGAAATGCAATTTTTTTAAGTAGTAAAATTATTGGTGTCTATTTTGTTTGGCACAACCCTAGCTACGCTTGGGACAATGTATGGAAATGCTGTAGAACACGTCACAACTATGCCTATGTCGTAAAAAAAATACTTGCGTAGTATTTAGTGTATTCTACTGGCACCTTGGCTTAGATATGACTGCTATAAAATTAAAAAGGGTTTCCATTTTTAAATTCTCCATATATTACCACAGATAATCCACTAGGCAAAGTTGCAGCTTTTGGCTACAACTTTGACTGTAACTTTAAATGTTTCTAGAAGCTAAACTATTAGTATTTGGCATACTTTGAACCCTGATACTAATGTATTTTGAACTAGATTAGCTTAGCAATGTAAGAAAGAGTACAGATAACACATACTTTAAGAGTTACTTGAAAAAAACATGAATTTCCGTGCAAAGTTGTAGCAGTTGACGGTACTTACAATTCACCGTTTTTCCCAAAAGAGTAGTATAACCAAGTAAAATATCCAGAACATTGAGTTCTGTAACACAGGGTTTCCTAGCTCAGGCCTATTGCCGCGAAAATCGAAATTCGGATTTCGAGGATTTTTCTGTCACTCAAACGAAAGCGTCATTAAAGTGAGAGAGACAAATCCTCGAAATTTAAGAATTTCGCGGTAGGGCCGCAGGACTCAGGGTCGAGATTTACTTCGTAACTTTCTTGGAACAATAAACGATATTCATTTTTATCTTCTCGTAATACATAGTCAACTACTACGAAGATGGGTCAAAATTCTTTTCGTTGTCTTATTTTGTGTCCCTAAAAAACGTGACATCAGTTGTGATTTTTGTACGAGATGATTTTTGTTTCCAATTTTTGATGATTATAAAAAATTCGGTGCACTTTTATTTAATTTTCACGCTAGATCCATTAGCGTGAAAATTAAATAAAAGTGCACCGAATTTTTTATATACTGAGTCGAAACAGCAACTAAAAGTGTGACAGACTGGTATGAAACAAGACAACAAAAAGGATTTTGACCCAGATAAAGTGCAAAAGTGTATACATATTTTTGCCCTTGACTGTACTATGTATCGTCTTTTTCACTTCACTGTAGGGCAACCGCGAACTTGAAACTCCACAAAATTCGAGCATCCGTCTCTGTCACAATAATAAAGCCTTCGTTGGAGTGACTGAGATAAATTCTCGAAATGTATCCATTTCCAAGTTCACGGTAGGAGACCAGAATTATAATAAGGCGCAAAACTGGATACAAGTCTTTGTAGTCGACTGTACCTACAGCACAGAAGAGTTTTCTCCATCACTCTAATGACGACTTCGTTGGAGGCCAAACATAGCGCCGTATATAGTGAGTAGGGCAAATATACGCGAAATTATGACCCACGACCCATTTGTTATATAACTGGACTCATTTACTAATAAAACCGCCGTTTAGCTGCGTGAACGCACACCTGAATAGTGAATAGGATAGTTCGTCGCCCTTCCTTAGGTTTCATAACATAGGTATATACAAATTCGTAAGTAAAATAAGTAATCATGCCATGGGATGTTATAAATATTATTGGGTCATGTTTTTGGTAAATTTAGGGGCATTTGCACGTAGATATAAGTGATGTAAAGAAAGTGAAAATTTTATCAATTGTACATGCCTCAGGCACTGGTCTCACCGCGAGCTACTAAGCTATGAACTATCGAATCAGACAAGGCTATACTCGCCCAGCTATCAGCTATCACCGCCGGGCTAGTATTGCCGTGTTTCTTTTATTTACACGGGAGTGCGTATCTTTTGTTCGTGTTTATAGCCGATAGTTCATAGCTTAGTAGCTCGCGGTGAGACCAGTACCTTGTGCAAGTTCACACTGACACGTGTAGATTCTAACTGTTTTCATTTTTTAATGCGTTTAGTATTCATTGCCATAAATTTATATGTGAGCATTTATCTCAGCGTTTCAACCGCCGTGACTTCGGTGGCAGCCTTATCACACGAATCCTGTAAGAGACGCAAGATCTTTTGAATAATATTGGTAGACGTAGTTGACAACTACCAATATATCCAAAAAATGTATGAGATACCCGCAGAAATCGGGTAATAAGATTGCCACCGAAACCGAAGTCACGGCGGTTAAAACGCTCGGAGAAATGCCCGCGTACGTTCAGCAAAATTAACGCGGTACAGTACATACAGATGACAGAAAAAATGTCAATGTAAAAGTTGATTGAATACTATGTAGGTACTCGAGTGATAATTTCCAGAAAAATAGAAGAAAATGGCAAAGAAAAACCAAGACGGGCATTTATAGATTAAGCCAAAGATACAGTAAAGTAAATTTACAAAGAGATCGTTGACTCTCATCCTCACTACTGTTTTTATGTGATAATTAAAATGTTTATTTTACCAATAAAGAATCTGAATCTGAATCTGAAATATGAAATGACATAATTGTTTTGGGAGCTGAAAACATTCACAGGGACAAAAACAGAGTTCTGAATTCTCCACCTAAGTGCGAGGCTCTGAAAACGATGATGATGATGATGATGATATCACTTTTATACGCCCCATTGACAACAGATATCTTTTTATTATATACTTAAGAAGGTTTAGACTTTACACTACGCTAAACCACTCAACTCGTGTTTCTTATCATTCAATTTAATTTTTCAACATTAACCTAACCATCCTATCTAAAACGTGAAAACTAATATGAATCTTCCATAAACATACGACTTTTTTATTTTATTATTATGAAATTGCGTGACATGCCTGGAAGATGACATGAAACTTTAAACTATAGACATCTTTAAGCAATTTTAGTTTTTATTAACAAGACGTATAGTGTCAATTTATTTTGTGTGTGTTTTGATCGCGTGCATGGTAGCAGACTTTAACAGGTCATAGCGTTCTTAAAGAGTGTATTATAATGTAAGTACAAAATGCTTTGCTAAAGACAACTCAGACCAACTTCCAGATTAGTCTGAGATTAGCAAAAACAATAACAAAATAAGAACTAATCCCAAAATCATAGATATTATCGCGAAGTGACTGATTTCAGAATTAAAAGCTATCTTTTATTCTTTTTTGAAGTCAAATTCATTTGATTTTGACTTCTATATTTGATTTGATTTTGACTTTCATATGCCGAACTATAAAAAAGTGGAATTCTTTACCGGCACATGTGTTTCCGCATACCTATAAGTTGGGACCCTTTAAACGAAGCGTGAAGAAGCATCTATAGTGCAGTCATTCAAGCATTATTGCTCCGAATTTTTTTACTGTGAACCGAATTGCATACAATTTTGGAATTAGGTTCATCTTACCCTTAACTTCAAAAGTGAAAATGATTTGAACTCCGCAACCACCCTGGGGGTGGTTGCCACTGCCACCCCTTCTCGGGGGTGAATTTCTTTTTTTGCTAAATAAGCTCGAATATCGATAGAAGGCCTAATTTTAAGCAAAAAATCATCCATAAAGTTTTCCAAAAAATCCAATAGTTTTCAAGTTATTGGCAATTGAAAATTCGCAATTTTTCCACGTTTTTCATCGTTTTTTTGCAAATATCTTCAAAAATATACGTTGTATCGAAAAATTTTCAAAAACAAAACTGTAGCAGGTAAAACAATGAACAATTTGGTTTTATCAAGTGCAATATTAAGCTAGATATTAAAGATCTAAACCGTTTTTTATTTTGTCTGAAATTTAATCGGTGTGGTCAATGCCATCTGGCGGCGAGCAGATGCATTTTATGCATTCTAATACAAAAGGGTTTTATAGTGCTTGAAATAAGCTTTAAAATGAATACTATTAACAGTCTTTTGCACGTAAAATAAGTGAGGTGTATTGTGTAGTTTTCAAAAAAGTCACGATTCAAAAAAATAACTAATTTTAAAAATTTTAAACATCCCATTTTCTTTTCATAATATCTCAAAAATGACGACAGATACGCATAAAAGTGTATGACATAAAAATTTACGTATTTTTCTGACAAACAATTTGTTGTTTTTGTTTTTTCTGTCAAACATAAATTGACGGAGTTGTGATTGTTTAAAGAGCGCGTGGCAGCGCAATCACAGCCTCTCTTAAGCCCTTTAACCCTTCACCGTTTTCGAAAACGGTTTTTTACTATATATTGCAATGAAGGATGTTGTAGCTCTCTTAATTACCTTTACAATGGTTTTTAACCAACTTCAAAAAAGGAGGAGGTTTACAATTCCACGAAATCTTTTGTTTTTTTTTTATGTATGTTCCCCGATTACTCTAAGACGCGTGGACCGATTTAGAAAAATCTTTTTCTGTTTAAAAGGGTATATACCTTGTAGTTGGTCCCATTGTCATCGGGCCCAGATCTAATGATGGATCCTGAAGAAATCGAGGGAAATCTTCAAATGTTGTAGGCACACATGACATTTTTCATTTATTTTCGAAGACTAATCAAGTATTTACGTCTAGTCATGAACATCTTAAGTTGGTGATCTGATGATGGAAGGTACAACTCCTTAGCGATTAGGTGTTGGGGGATAATTCTTTAAATATAACATATTTCGTGTATTTTTGAACCTGTTTGTGTATTTGCCTTTAGGTGGTCATAGTCTCGTGTTGGTGAGCTGATGATGGAAGGTATCTCTAACTCCTTAATGATTAGGAGTTGGAGGATAATTCTTTGAATTAACAAATTTCATACATTTCCGAGATCTATTCAAGTTTTTGCGCGTAGTAGTAATCTTTTCATGCTAGTTAGCTGATGAAGGAAGGAACAACTCCTTAACGATTAGGAATTGGGGGATGATTCTTTTTGAAGGTATTCGAGTATTTGCGTTTAGGTGGTTATAATCTCATGTTGGTGAGCGATGATGGAAGATTGACATTCCTTAACGTATAGGGGTTGGGTTATTATTCTTGGGGTATAAGAGTGTGGAATAATATTTAAATCCTTTAAATTTTATCAAAAAAAATCAAAGTTTTTTTCAAGGGGTAGTTTTCAAGGGTTGAAAGGGGGTTAAAAATGTGATAATTATTATAGAGAATATAAAATATTATTTTCTCTATACTTAAATCTTTTTACGTCATACCAAAGTATTTTTATGTTTTTTTCAATTTAGGGGTTGTTCGCAAGGATTGTAAGATTTTCAAGGGATTAAAAATGATTTTAATATGAGGTAATTATGTTACAAATTACTTTACGATTTCACTACTTACTATTGGACATGTTTTCTAGCGATAAAATGGCTTAATGTAATTTCTTCCATTAAGGGGTTGTTTACACCCCTTAAAAATAATAGGCGGAGTTCAGATCATTTTCACTTTTGAAGTTAAGGGTAAGATGAGCCTTATTCCAAAATTTCATGTAAATCGGTTCACAGTAAAAAAAATCGGAGGTAATACCGTATTTTTCGCTTCAATGACTGCACTACTAGCGGGCCAGCAAGGCGGTGGCAACTAACAGGTTACTGATTGTCTCCTGTTCGTTGCCGCCGCGATTTGGGCTTTACTTTTCACTTACGATCAGGTGGAGTGGAGCCACTTTGTTGTGCCAACATAAAAAAAAAAAAAAAAAAAAGCCAAATTTAGACAATAATATAAAATTAATTATAATATTTAACACTTTTGCGTGTTTTTACTTATCTCTATTTTATAAAAGTTGGGACTATCATAAAATACGTATTCGGAACATATTATGACAAGATATAGAAAGAGTAAAGTTTTTTTGCACAGCTTATTTTTAAATGTTTCTTAAGAAAAAAATCTATAAATAGTGTGAAAAAGCCTTTGTTGCACTGTTGAAAAAAAAAATAGTGAAGATACTATTTAAATCATTAAATTAGGGACCAATGTCATGGGTCCCTGACAATGACCCTGTATATAATCGACAGAGCAATTGTTGTTAACTTTATTGGTCCAATTCTTTTAAACAAAGCCTATTTTATGATATGACATAGAATCATGTGAAACAATAAATGACCACACTGGATACGTCACAGGTCACATACATATCAATTGACCATACATTATAGTTATAGCCATGATTTGAACCTTAGACCAGTCATATGCGTACGCGCAATTGATGTCACGCTGTATAAAAAACGTGCAATCACACGTACGATTTGTATTACAATCACGCAGATTGTTGTATTTTAGATGATCTTTGTGAAAAGTGATGGAAATTCCGCTCGCTGACTTTAGTAGATCCTCCGAGCGAGTTGGTCTTAGGATGAACATGGATATGACGAAAATCAAGTCAAATTCCCATGTAGTACCAACTCCCGTTACAATCGGAGACTTTACACTCGAAGTCATTAGTTGTAGCCGACTATACAGTGTGTAAATCTAATACGGGCGATCAATTAAACCAGGCATGGGATTCATTAGTGTAATCATGGATTACAAGGTTTTTTTAAAGTTACTCTAGACCCCACAGATTTTTTTTTAAGATTATCGGAGCAGCAATGTACCTACATTGCTTGACAGCTTTGGTATTACGAACATTTGTTATTGTTGATATAGCAGTTATGTCATCTGCTTTTGAAATTAGCTGTCAACGAGTGCTTAACTTGCGTATGTTGTATGTTGCTCTACATTGCGCGCCGAATTATTTTGTATGGAAAATTTTGTTGCTCTAATTTTAAGTAAAAGTTATTTGAATGTACTTATTATGTCGTAAACTAACACCCGTTAAGAGCTTCGCCCGTATTAGACTTACACCCTGTATAGGTAATATACCTAGGACTAAATATCCAGTTACGTAGGTGCAATTTCGTGAAAGAGTCCAATCGTGGAATTCGACTCGGTTGGGCAGCGTTCGGGAAGCTAAGACACACCTTTTCGCGCAATATTCCGCAGTGCTTGAAGACGAAAGTCCTTGATCATTGTCTGTTGTCAGTGATGACATACGGTACTGAAACGTGGTCGCTTACAATGGGCCTCATATAAGAAAGCTCAAAATCACCCAAAGGACAATGGAGAGGGCTATGCTAGGAGTCTCTCTGTGAGTTCGGATTAGAAATGAGACCATAAGCAGCAGAACCAAAGTAGGTCTCTAGATAGCTAAATTGAAGTGGCAGTGGGCGGGGCACATTGCACATAGAACCGACGGCCGTTGGGGTGGAAAGGTTCTCTAGTGGCGGCCACGTACCGGAAGGCGTAGGATGGGTAGGAGTGGTAGGTGGGGGGCCACAAAGTTTGACCAAGTGAGTTGATGATCGCAGTACGCTTAGGTAATGGGTAATGGGAGAGGCCTTTGTCCAGCAGTGGACAGATTCATCATCATCATCATCATATCAGCAGAAAGACGTCCACTGCTGAACATAGGCCTCCCCCAAAGATTGCCACAATGACCGGTCCTGCGCCACCCGCATCCAGCGGACTCCTGCAACCTTCACCAGGTCATCGGTCCACCTTGTGGGGAGCCTACCCACGCCACGCCTTCCGGTACGTGGCCGCCACTCAAGAACATTCCCGCCCCAACGGCCTGATTATAGGCTGTTAATGTGATGTGTGATGTGATGCACACACAAACACAAATTACACATATCTATCGTGTGTTACCGGCATGTGGGCTTTTATTTAAACCGAGCATATATGTAGGTATATTTCAGTTTTTATCGCAGACTTCCCACACTGTAGGTATGCATGTAGACTATGTAATCAGTGTTTAGTCTGATTCCGAACTAAAAGCGTTGCATCTGAGTAAATATTTAACTCCCAACAATGAACGGAATCCAGATCTAGTGCTTCAGATAAAGTATGTTGCCGTGTTTTTAAGGTCACTGAGCATTTCTCAAAGTTTGTACGTTAGGATCAAGCCTTCGATACAGATAAAAATTGGTTGGCTGGTAGAGTCAAAGTCAACGGAGCAAGATCCACCATATTTTTCAAAATATTCCAAAAAGTTTGTATCAAAACATTCCTTTTTGTTCCCGAAAATGTATAGGAATCTGGTAACAAAAAAAGAAACTTCCATACAAAGTACGGAGAAATATATAACGACAAGAATATACTCCTACAGTTCAAATTCAGTTTGGTAACATGGTGTGTTTGAGTGACAGCTTTGGTATTAGACGCGTCGTCGAAAAGGTTAAATGAGTTCGTAAATTACTCTCGTTATTATCATACATTGCATTTGGAAATTACTCAATTTACTCATAGAAGTTCAGTTTGTTTATAATGGTTTAAATTTACAGAAAAGTTGGAAAGCATTCAATCTTGATATGTGGTGTAGGTTATTTCGAATGTTTATTGTTGCCGAGATAGAAAACATAATTCAAATATCTATTATATTTTAGTCTTTTCTTAAGTATTTATACCTCCCTACCAAGGCTGCACACTTGTCACCACCCCAACTCTTCGCGCAGGTATCGTAAGAGCTGACTAAGGGATTGAAGTGTCATTGCCTATTCTTGATAGTAGATGGGCATTACCTTCTAGGCTGTGTGGTGACGGCAGTAAGAATACATTTGTCACCACCACCCCATCTCCTCCTGCGGGTGTCATAAGAGTCGACTAAGGGATTGAAGCGTCACTGACCATTATTTGATAAAAGATTGATGATTGGCAGCAGCGTCATCATAGTGGACACATTACTGCCATCGCCAATACGCTTGCCAAGCGTGGCGATTATGGGCGAATTATTTTCGTTGTCTTGTTTCATACCACTCTGTCACGCTTCAAGTTGCTGTCTCGACTAAGTATATTAAAAAAATCCGGTGCACTTGTATTTCTTTTTCACGCTAGATTTTAATCCATAGGTACATCAAAAATTGAAAACAAAACATCATCTCATACAAAAATCACAACGGTGTCACGTTTTTTAGGGACACAAAATAAGACAACGAAAAGAATTTTGACCCATTTACCTCCTAATGCGTCTATATCTATACGCATTTTAGTTAATAGGAGAGGCTTACGTCCAGCAATGGACTGAGATAGGCTGTGTAATGTGACTTCAAATATGTATATCCCGGTTTTACTCATTTATCTAAATATAAAGCATAAATAGATAAACAACATGACAGCTGAAGTGTTTATCGCGAGACAGGCGCAGGCGCCGTGGCCGCAAATCCCTGTTATCACTCTGATAACAGTGACAAGGAGGATTATTTGCCAACATTATTTTACTGGTGCGATTTTTTTTGTAATTTTTCTTAGCAGAAGGTGGTATCAAATCAAATTAAACGATTCTTTATTCAATTAGGCTTCCTTGGACCTTGGTTTCCTTGGACAGCCCACCGCACAAAATGCCTCGGTCCTCAAAAAACTCAAAATGGAGAACGCCCAACGTCTGTCCTCTATATGCCTACACCAGGTTGTCACCTATTTGGCCATATCGCTCGAAGGGGGCCGATAATTTGGAGAAACTAGTGGTAACGGGAAAGGTTGAGGGCAAAAGACCTAGAGGACGAAGCCCCAAGAGATGGTCAGACCAGATATCCGAACAGCTGGATCTTCCCATTACCACCGCGATCCATCGAGCCATAGATAGAAACAGTTGGAGGCATTTCTTAAGCCGCAAGTGGAGTCACAATCCTCAGCAATGGGGGAACGATTAAGAAGAGATTCAATTAGGCATTATAGTAAGCACTTTTGAATCGTCATACACTATAGCAAGTTTGTAAAAAAATACTTCCGGTTCTAACTCTACACCGCTGATCCGAGAAATACCGGTACGAAACTCAGCGCGACTTATTTTTTCAAAACAGTATAAATTTCATTAAAGTAGTTTGTTTAACGATGTTTTATGTATGATTACACAAAACGTAATTCGTTGAAATTCGTTGATTTCGTAGAGTGGAGGATGGAATGAGCGAATGCTCGTTTGGTATAAATCCACCTTTACAGATATTGCATTGCAGCTAATGTAGATAGAAAGATAAACTTGGAAATTATTTTGCACTACATCTGTTAGTAAATATCATTGGATTTTTGAAATTAAGTATCTTTGTAAGTCATCGAAGGATGTGAAATGAATAATATGTAGTGAACGGGGGACCAAAAAGCTGGCGCGTACCTCTCTCAACGCATCGCTCTTGCAGTGCACAGAGGTAACGCCGCCAGCATTATGGGCTCCATGCCGCAAGCGGACCTGCTGGAGGGTGTGTTCTTTTTATAATATATTTTTATCTTTTAATGTAACTTTAGTTTAGATCTAGGCAAATGGCACAATTCTTTTAACATTATTTTATGTAAAAATAATCAATAATATAAAAAAAATTACATATAAATTAAAAGAACCTACAAATAAAAAATCTCGCCCAAATCGCTGCCAATGGGCAGTGTGCCCATTGGCAACTTTAGTTTTAATTTTATATTTTTAGTTATGATTTGTTATTTTCTTTTATAATTCTTTGTTTATTTGTAATAAATAATTATCTCCTAACTATTTTAAGATTTCTTTATTATTAATTGCTTTTATGACATTAACGAATATTGTAACTTTAAAGAGTCTAAATAATTGTTAGAGCCCATGCCTATCCAAGTATCCATGTAAACTATATGCATCATAAAAATTATGTACCTAACTGTAAGCATGCAAATTATTTAAATTAATTACTCGTGTATTATTTATTATTTAATGTAGACATAAGCCCGTAAAAATGCAGTGCCCTTACAGGGTTTGTGGATAACGTACTATTATTTTTAAACATAAGACCTATTGTATACCCACAAAAGCAATGAATAAATGAATTATGAATTATGAATTATGAATGAATTTAGATCTTTGGTCGTGATAGCTGAAGCATGAAACGTACCTAGTACCAAAATCAATGGGAAATACCTACTGATTCAAAACATGCACGTCAAACTAATAATTCTAATAAATGCCACAACCGGCTTCGCACTTAGGACTATCGGTTTATTGAAAAACTAGATAAAAAATGCCTATCGATACATTTTCGATGGACATGCAAGAAAAGACAAACGTAAGTTGTTGCATTTAATCTGATAATTACCAGATTAAAATAAATAAAAACCGACTTCAACCAATTCTTCTCCAAGATCCCATCATCAGATTCCGATTTGGTGCCAACGAGACAATCCCTACGTAATGCATGTTCGATTAAAAAAAAAATTTGAAAATCGATTCATGATTCACGATTATCGAGTAACATTTACATACATACAAAAATCAGTCGAATAGAGAATCTTTTCCTTTTTTCAAGTCAGTTAAAAAGCGCCTAAGAATAAATGCATGATGTCATATCGAGTTCATTTGCAACTATATTTATGTCAACCAGATAAAGTATTCAGGTGCATCTAGTACTCTGTCAGATAGCGTCAATCTTATCATAAGTATAAATAAGAGATAATATTAATTTAGTGTCAAGAAAAGCATACATACGCGAAGTCCGAACGAACCAAAATAAACAAAACACTAACATCATAACATCACTATCCACTGACACTTAAGGCGGGAACTTTCAAAAACTGAACCGGCGTTCTGTTTTCTGTTATTGTTTGTGTTTCATTTTAAATGCACAAAGCGAGCGACGCGCGCGCCATCGCCACGTAGTCTAAAATAGACGGGTCAGACGGCAGACGGTTGGTTTGGTCTAAAATAACTGCTTAGGTTCGAAGATTTACGTCTAAACGGGTACTCAAGGTAACGCCAGCCCTATAAATATATGCGCGACAGTTTGGATATTCCATATTTCTGGCAAGCGTTTGTTTGAAAACAAATTTCTTAGCTGTGTTTTGTCTGATAACAGTTTTTGATGATTTAATGATGATTTTGTTCGATGACAAGTAAAGGTGCATTCAGACCAAGCGAACATTCGCTATTCTAACCTCCCACTCTACGAAATTCGATCGTTACACAAAACGTGATTGGTTGATTTCATAGAGCGGGGGATAGAACAGCGAATGCTCTTTTGGTCTGAACGCACCTTCAGAAAATTATAGCATCGACCGATTTCGGCCACGGCGACCTCTTCAACTCCTTACAATATGCAGTTGGTGTGCCATTAAGGCATGTGAAAGTGTCTAAATAGTTTAAAAGAAGTCACGCCTCCTTTATAACCAATCTTAAAAATTACCACCTTAAGAGCCTGTTTCACAATAAATATATACGTAGTAAAAATTGATCACTATTCTTTACCTCGGGGATTAAAAGAAAAGGACAGCTAACATACATATATCTTGACGTGTAATTTATTATTTCCAATAAAATGATTAATGCTTATCTGACAGATATATTTTATTTGGGAATGGTGAAACAGACCCTAAATGTCATACTCATATTTTTTTTTAATATTTTTTGTTTTGTGTAAATGTGTGTACATTACATGTACTGTTTTTTTTCGATTGTTTTATTTTAGTTTCATGACGCATTGTTGTAATACTGTAATGACGTGTAAACTTTTGTTTTAATAAATAAAAATAAATAAGTATTATTACTACTTATACTTGGTATGGGAGGTTTAGAACTCTACGTATTAAGATTTAAGATGCGTATGAATTTATCGGAGTTTTGTCTTCGCCCTAGAGATGCAGGCGTCGATATGCTGCGACAACAGCTTAGATCGTTCCTTGTTTGCCGCCGTCATGGCATACAAACCGTTCCTCTTAGATACAGATGGATATTATTTGTTCTTTGCCCTGTAGTCACTCGATTTAGCCTTTTGGCACTGATAGTGATGCATGTTTACTATTTTGGCCGGTCTCGTGTCTTTGTTTATTTGATGTCGCTGTCTCGTTTGTCTTAAAGGAACTATGGTCGTATGATATAAGTTTTTAAGCTAACATAGTCATTCAAATTATCTATAAAGGTGGATTTAGACCAAACGAGCGAATGCTCATTCTATCCCCCACAATAAAATTCTTTTAAAGTAGGAAATATCTGTATGTGTGTATGTGTAAAGTGCATTCATCCTTACTTGTCTTATCGTGTAAACAAACACTTTTTGAAAACATTATCACACTTTTCTCTGCAATTATACAATAATCATCACGTCAAATGTTGTTGCATACTTTAAAAAAGTCGCAAAGTATTATAATCACTCAAAGAAGCACTGAAAAATATCATTTCTGTAAAGATTTTCGTCAATAAACGCTGTTACGGTCGGATAACCCTCATGACATCTGACATTGCGATGTCTAGATTGTCTATGTACCGTTATGTTGACATGTCAATATATCGATATTAATACTTAAAGTACAACTTGGAAAAAATGCAATTAAAATAAATTGCAGTAAATTATCAAAATTGTGGTAGTTGATTTCATTGTTTTTTTGATATAATATTGTACTAATTAATTCTCTTCCTGACAGACGACGCAAAATCGATATTCCTCTATTTACGTAAATAGTGAAATTATCGCTGACATTTCATTATTTCGACATTTCTAATCACTAGTGATTGTCTATGAGCATCTTTGACATTTTGTTTACATGACAGGTAAGGATGAATCCACTGTAGTCTAGATACCAAAAGTTTGTATAGTTAGTCGCCACGTGGGAAACGCGTGCGCATGACCCCTCTGGCCTGGATTTAGGTCCTAGATCATCGGACGGAGACGGCGCATTACGAGGGACAGGGATGTGAAGATTACAAGGTTAAGATTACTGCGCTAAAGACTTTAGGTACCGAATTACCGATGTATAGACTTTGGAATTTGTAACATGTCAAAGGGCCCCTTTCCATGTTAGCAGTATATGAAACATAATAGTAATCTTTTTTAAAGTCGGTTAAATTCCACTGTTGAGTCACACTGCAATTGTAATAACCCAAATTCTTTCTCATAACACAAGTACGCCTTATCGTTTGAAATTCTAGATGAGTTCTTGGAGAGCTTAGTGATTTATAGTAAACCAATTTATTAAGACACTTAATTATTAGAACAATTTGAACTTTATTTCAATGTCATAGAGCTTGTACCGTATAAGCTTTTGCCTGAAAATCAGTTTGGTTTCTCGAGTGTCACAGTATGATACGTAAAAAGAATGCAGCACGCAAAAATTAAAAAAGGGCAGACCTACGCATTTGCATTCATATAAAAAAACTAAAATGTTTATGATACAAACTATGGAGTCAAGCCCAATAGGCGTTATAACTAGATGTGTTCACACCCATTGATTAGGTCAAATTTGACTTTATTTTAATTAAGAAATAAGATTTAATCTGTGTAAGGTTTAAACGGAATTATGAAATTCAGTACGGGTTTTCAAAATACCAATGGTAGGTATGCAAGAAGGTGTGAATAGGGAAGTGGGGAAGGGGTAGTTTAAAAGCATGTGCACGAGCAAATTCGGGATGGTCTCTGGGATCTATCTTTTGGCTTCTTGCAGAACGTTGAACGAAGTTCTCATAGTGCAGGTTTAGGTCATTCTAGGTTATCTATATTATGTCCTGAAATATGGGTTTTGCTAGTATCTTGTGATGCTAGTGAGGTCTGGTTTTGGACATGGTATAGGGAAACTAGTTGTGGGGTTTCGTTTTGTTCTTTTAAATAATTTTGTGTTAAATTTTGTGATTTCATTACTTATTGTTTTGTGGTCCAGAATAACGCTAGTGTTTGATATTTTAAAGTAGTGTTAAGTTTTGTTTCGTGCGTAGAGTTGATTTTAATTTTAGTAGATTGTAGCTATTTCGTTTGTTTATTGATTTGTGCCCAAACAAGTGCTAATATTTTAGAATATTGGTGAAGTTTAGGCTACAAATCAATAGGCTATTAAAAGTTGTAACTTCTTGTTTTCTACTTTAGTGCCATTCATTAATTGTGTTCAATATGTGAAGTTTTTGGTTTGGATTAGTTTAGTGATATTTAGCACTTTAATGATCTAGATTGGAAGTGTCACATATTAAAGTTATTTAGTGATTAGTGTTTTGAATTATTATGGGATAGGGAGAACTAGTTCAATCCAGCAGTCTGCTGGGCAATTAGAGAGAAAGAACAGGTACCAGAACGGTGACAACGTCGGTTCTTGCTTTCTAATTAGCGTTCTTTAGTTTAGTGTTGTAAATATCTGGTGGGTCCAGACAGTTACCAGCATTTATTGAGACTGGTGTTTTACCCCTAAGTGCCGGACGATTTGGAAAGTCAACTCTGATTTTCTAAATTAGCCAGTTGCTTAGTCCTTTTTATCTATATATTTATATATTCACATTTATTCGTCAGTTTGTTCCTTTTCTGTCCCAATCCCTATCGAGAAGGAACAAACAGCACACGGGAAAATAGGGTGCTAGTCTAATGGAGTTTTCCCATCCGAAGTAGATAGTTTTAGCCTAGAATTTCCCATTGCACATGGGGAAATTACGCGTGTAAATTCAATGTGCACCACGGGGTGCTAGTTTGCGAATATTTCGGTAGAATAGTTGGATAGAGTAGCTGTTAGGGCTAGGAATATTATAGGCGTAGGTTTTGTAGGATTAAAGTAATTTCTAATTTTTCGAGATGTATAAGCCATTACATATTTTCATTAGTTAGCTAGGTTCCGGTATGATACATATATGGCTTCTTAATTTGTTTACGTAAATTAATTACGGGTTTATGGGTTCCATTTTAATGTACAATTAGCTAGGATGTAGAGTGGGTTTAAGGACAAGTTAGAATTTTATTACATATATTTATTTATGACACAAATAGACAAACCTGACTTACTATTTGACAATTTATATTTTGCTCCTTGCTATTCTGCTGGTAGTATTAAATATTGTGAGAAAACTAAAATAAATAACTCACAATATGTCGTAACGTTAGAAGCACTTTGTTTTTGAAAATGAAAAGAAAATATTTGTTTGCCCGTCTCTTAGCAGTGAGTACTAAGACTTCATTCTATTTTCTTTGGTTCTGTAATTTTCCAACACGACCTTAAGAATACAAGGTCATACCTACTATCACAAATCATACTAGTAAGGGCGATTGTGCACCACAATGAATTTTACTGTCCGGCAGACCGAGTTTTCATGGTCCGATATGGCATGAAAAAAACGCATGATTGGCTTGTGCACTTGTCCGTCTTTTTACTCGGAGGTGCGGCATAGTAGCATGAAAAAAACGGATGATTGGCTTGTAAAATCGGACTATCGGTGACGGTAAAAGTCAGTGCAATTCCGGACGCAGTGTACAAGCATTAACACGTTTTTCATAGCTGTCATCTCGGATCGGCAAAATACTGTCCGGAATAGGGAAAAGTAAAATGTCTGACGGTAAAATTACGTATAGTGCACAAGCTACTATATACATTTAATGGCGTGGCATATCGGACCATAAAAAACCGGACTACCGGACGGTAAAAGTCAGTGTAGTGCACAAACGCCCTATCGGTATGTAATTTTCAATGAGTAATTTATCCAGGCTAGATCGCAGTAAGATCGTAGTTTATTTTGGTCTGAAAGTATGATACAAAATGGCTACACCTAATACAGTTTGGATAATATTATTTCATTGAATACAATACAAGAAATGTATTGCAAAAATTACAGAATTCTGGATAACTAGAGTGGAACTAATACTTCTGCTCCTACCAGTATTTTGTTATGTTAAATGTCCCTTTGCAAATCCTCTCATACAAGACAAGAAATGTCACAAAATAATGACAGGAAGGACAAAAAGGTCATGTCATTATTAAGTTCCTTCAGAACTTTAGTGCCTTCAGCACGGGGGTGGAATCCTGACCTTGCAACTGGAAGATGGATACGGATGCTGCGGGGCGGGGCAGTTTCTCTAACCCCCAAATAAAATTATTTTAATTATAAATGTAACTTTAACTTCTTTGTTTAAATTGTGACATGTTATTGGACTTTTTTTTGAGTCTATATTAATTCGCATAATTTATTACGCATACTTCAAATTGGCATAGCGTTGTTAAGCATACTATTTAAGTGGCATAAGCATAATTTCGCATAAGCGATTACGCATAATGTATTTACGTATAACGTAAACTATCATAACGATGATTTGGAATAATTAGGATGAGCATAATACTAATTGGTATATTTAATGAAAGGTATAAACTATAATAGACAAAATAATAATGACCGATCATAGATTGCGTAGCGAAACCGATACTATATGGTACCTAATATTTTTGCCAAGTTACTGTCGATTAGTACGTATTAATAATATTTTTATATACTATTATATTGCTTCCAATTTAAAACTAGTTTAGACTTTTTTTTACTTGTGCATTGTGCGTAGGTATAACAGTTAATGTTTAGGTCTTGACATATTTTATTGACTGACATACATGTATACCTACTTATATTTTTATAGTAAATATTGATTATTTTAATTATTACACACATTTTTACCCTAGCAATTTAAAATGTTCATAAATACGGCGTGTGTATTTTGTACGGGATACAGTTACGAGTATCGTTTTGTGATCGTAGAAATCATGGTATAGGTAAATAGGTTTTAAGCATCATTAAAATATACGCCCGTATTAAATAGGTACACACTCTGTACTGTGCGCCTCATGCGCCTACCAAGATGTGATTTTTTTACTAATAAAATTGATTATTAAATACCTAATGTTTTATTTAATTGATTGTATCTGACGTGTTCATTAGGATCAGGGGCGTAGCTACTGCCGTATATGCCGTATCAATTATACGGGGCCCCCGGGCCACGGGAGCCCCCAAAGTGTGTAAAGAAAAAGAATAAAAACTTTCTAATTTATATTACCGCCATATAAGGGCCTCCAAAATTTTTTTATACGGGGCCCCGACCAGGCACGCTACGCCACTGATTAGGATGTGTAGGTAGCTAGGCTTCAACTTCGCTTCGTCGCTCCTGCTTATTAGTCTTTTGAACTTAACCTTACTGTCTTGGTTTTACCCCGATCTGCCTCATTCACTTGATTTCTAAGTTTATGCTAATCCATATTAGGACGAATAAAGTTATATTTAATAATGTTATGCATATTTCAATTATGCATAATCAGTAATATGCGTATTAAGCATTATGGAATTTTATTATTTTGCCTATACAATATTATGCTTAATTATTTATGCCAAATCCGTTATGCGAATTCATATTAGGACTATTAATATTAGGCATATTAAAGGGGACCCCTTTTTTTACATACTTTACAACATTCTTTCTATCTGACAAATTAACTATGACATCATTTACATCTGACATTTACCTTACCTATATTCTGACATATTATTTCTTATTTTAAATGATTTCTTACACTTAGATTAAATATGCGTATTAAGATACTCAACTCTTACCTATATGCGAAAAGGATTTCGGTTACTGACAACGGACACAACGAAGGGTTTCTAAATACACACTAACGATCATTTGGCCAATTTACTGATCCAATTTAAGGTATTAACTTTATTTATTCCGGTTTATTTGATTATTTATTATTAATTCATAAAGCAGTATTAGAAGTAGGTAATTAGAATTCTAGATTTTCTTATTAGAATTTTCAGATTTTATTTTTAGTATTCAGGTGACGTAGGTTAGGTGTTAGAGCGTTATATATTTATAGGGGGGGCTAGTAATATAAGGGGGGGAGTGTTACAAATTGTAACCGCTACAATAAATACATTTTTCTAATCGGTCTATTCTCCAAATCTTGCGCCCAGTTTAAAGCTGCTATCATTGGCCTATGGTAATTTTAAGATTATTTGGAGATTGGAGAATAGGTCGACTTCACAATAGTACATTGTGCATTGAGGGAGGTAAGTACGGAATTACTAACGAGAGTGTTAGAAGCCCGACGCCGTAGGTAGGCGAAGGGCTTTTCATGACTCGAGTTAGTATTCCGCTTACCGACCGTGGTGCATACAATGTTTTTCATCACACTTGTAAAAAAATAGTTTGAAGACAAAATATTATTAAATGACGTACTAACGTTTCCATTACTCCCTAGGAAATTTCACTTTTCTTTTACTCCCGCTACGCATGCAAGCAATGGCGCGCTTAGACAGCAAGTGTGATCAAAAAGGATTTATTATAGCGGTTACAAGTTGTAAATTGTAAATAAAAAGCTATGTAGGTGTGTTGTAACTTACAACACACCTACATAGCTTTTTATTTAATGCCATGTACATAAGGTGGACCGATGACCTGGTGAAGGTTGCAGGAGTCAGCTGGATGCGGGTGGCGCAGGACCGGTCATTGTGGCAATCTTTGGGGGAGGCCAGTGGACGTCTTTCGGCTGATATGACGATGATGATGATGATGATGACATGTACATTAGTGAGATAAGTTCAAGGAAGCATCATTTTACATTAAACAGTAGTGCCGTTTTCACGGAGTAACTCACTGCTCTGCTAGTCATTGTTACTTCTTGAAGATATCATTTGGAATAGTGACGAAATATCAGGCGCTCAATAATTGCAATTTACATGGTAAATATCCCGTTTTAAGTCATACTAATAATGTAAATGACCATGTTAGCTTAAAACTTATATTCCATCCTAATAGACAGCGACAAGGTGGGACATTACAAACGAGTATCGGTTACCTGGCCCCTATACCACAAAACTTTACAAGCGTACAATTCTACAAAATTGTCAACTTTTTGTATGGGAATTTATACAATTTTGTAGAATTGTACGCTTGTAAAGTTTTGTGGTATAGGCCACTGGTGGTAGGACCTCGTGCAGGGTCCGCTCGGATAGCTAGCACCGTCTTACCCGTTAACCTGCCGCTAAATAGCAGTGTTTGCTGTGTTTTGGTTTTGAAGGTAAGATAGCCGGTGTAATCACTGGCATAGATAGAGGCAATCCATCTAAGTCCTCAGGGTAGGCAGCGAATAGGCGATTTTTTGGTCACAATATCCTCAGTTCCTGCTTTCCATCAGGTGGGCTGAGAGCTCAGTTGTGTACCTTTCGTCACATAAAAAAAAGTGAAAAAAGCTCCTGTTGTACCTATGTGGTTGTAATACTTCTAATCTACCCATATAGGCATTTGTTCTGTTTGAGTTCGCATTTTAAACGTGTATTTTGTATTTTGTATTTAAATAGATCACTACTAATACAACAGGTGACTTACTTAAGTTTGTTACCTGTAAGTATCTTGAAATTAATGTTTTCAGCAAGGCGAGCAATAATCATCTTGCAACTAACTAGACGTAAACTCAGCACAATGGCGTACCTACTCGTATTATCGATGATAATACTGTAAACAATGTTGTCGTAACAAAAAGTCGTAAATTTTTAATTACAAGTCTAGTCTAATAACAGTAATGACTGCCACGAACAGTTCCTGTAAGTACTAATGCGATTATCAGTTAGCAACAAACGAATTTAATTATTTATAATATCTGACTATTGGTTTTGTGTGTGTACGCGATTTTCGCGAACAATTAAATCGGGTGATTTAATTGCTCGTCAAAGCTGACATTATTGGAGTGAGCGAGATGACCAGGCCTACTACCGCGAAAATAGAAATTCGTAAATTTCGAGGATTTTTGTATGTCACTCAAAAGAAGGCGTCATTAAAGTGAGAGAGACAAACTCTCGAAATTTACGAATTTCGTTCTAAGCGGTAGGGCCGCTGTTTTACGTATCGAGAAACCCCTAATGTTACCAATACTTGCAAAGTTATGGTACAACATCATCATCATTTTAGATTTTAGACATAAGACGTCCACTGCTGAACATAGCCTCTTTGGGCCTCCACATACACTAGTTGGAAACGACCTACATCCAGCGTCACAAGATCGTCTGTCCATCTCGTGGGTGAACATCCTACACTGCGTTTGCCAAACCATGGTCTCCACTCGAGCACTTTTCGACCCCATCGCCCACCTGCTCTGCGTGCAATGTGGCCTACCTATTACCACATCTTGCTGACAGATTTGGTTCATGTTCGCTGTTCAGTAGTAGAGATCTTGGTGTGTATATGTCACATTTTGGGGTGAATATCGGATCGTTTCAACCGCCTAATTTTGGTGGCATAATTTTTGCTGAAGTTTCTATACGTTACAATATGCTACTTTGTTATTTGAAGGAGGCACGGTACCTTCTACAAAAGACGAAGTAAATCAGTGAGGCATTTAGAAACTTCGGCAAAAATTATGCCACCAAAATTGGGAGGTGAAACGCTCAGATATTCACCCTTAGATGCGACGGTTTAAAAGTTAACTATAGTAGTGTTCATCATTTCTATCATTCTATAACTGTCATCGTGAATAACCCGCCATTGACGGCGGACAGAGTGCGCGCACGCACCGTTTTAACGTGCGTCGTGACGTCTATACACGTCACGTCTGCTGCAGTCTTGGCAACTATTCTTAAACTTTTAGTTTGAAACCAGTTTGCCATTATAATTTGAACTGTGGTTTGTATAGTCTCGTTATACGCCTCCTTAGCATTCGAATCTAGAGGTTTTTTAATAATCTAATCCTGACACGGCAACCTTGTGATTACCACCAATTTACTAAAACACTTGAACCCCTAAGATCTTACTCCCTTATACATAAAGGTCTACTAACTTAACATGCTGCTAAGTATTGTTTGTCCCTTTCCCCCATTATCAAATGACCAAAAGAGTGAAAGGGACAAACAATGCTTAACGGCTTTTCAAGTTATTAATAAGGGAGTTAAAGTTTTAAAGACTAGACTATATTTAAGAATTGAATCGGAGCCAAAAATTTTATGCAGTCCCGTTACAAGTGAGTTTTTTTTAACGTATTGTGAAAACACAAATCAAATTATTTAACTAAATATTATATTGATTTGTGTTTTTTTATTTTTCTTCATGTATAAAGGGTGTAATCGATAAGTATTTACATACCATAATTCCGTAAATATGAGAGATATCAGAAAACTTTTAAGTGATATCGAAAGTACAACACCCAACGAGTAAAATTATACTAATAACTTTTTCTAAATAGATGAAGTAATATTAAAAATACTAAGTTAAAACGCTCCCTTACATTTAGTAAGATGACTTACAGCCTTAAAGAATGCCGAGTGTCGTAAGAGATAAAACTGTTAGAGATTCGTTATTTGTACGAATACAATGTAATAAAATAATAATACTACCGTTTATAAAATAATTAATCTAACATTTATTCTGTTAAATGAAAAATTTGTTATCTTTGAATGAACGGTTACCTACTAAATGTATGGAAGGGTTTGAAGTAAATATTTGGGATATTTCTGATTTTATTTCAAAAAAGTTATTAAAAATATAGTAAAAATATAGTTCAAAAAAGTTTATTAGTGTAATTTTACTCGTTGGGTAACGTACTTTCGATATCAGTTAAAAGTTTTCTGATATCTCTCATATTTACGGAATTATGGCCTGTAAACACTTATCGATTACACCCTGTATTACCTACACTACTTAATACTATATAAATTATAAACATTGGATGTCATATACCAAAGAAAAAACGACCAAGATCACCAACGTCCGAGGTGGGGATCAAACCCACGTGCTCAGCTTTCACGGCTGATGCCTGCACCCCTCGGCCACTCGGTCGAAATCCCCACCTCGGACGTTGGTGAGTTTTTTTTATTAATTTTATTATTTAAAAGATTCCAGAATCGGTCACAGATACACTGGAGGATATTTTGGTGAATCATAACATAACATTCATAACCAGCTGGCGATTTGCCGTCCAGACGAGTTGTGAAACTATAGTTTCGCAATGTCGATCAATACGTCATGTGTAACCGTGAGTAATCAGATGTTAAGTGTTGCTAATTGTGTTTTGGTGGCGTGGTGACAGCAGTGAGAATACATTTGTCACCACCGTCTTCCCTTTGGTGTCGTAAGAGTCGACCAGGGTTTTAAAGTTTCACTGGCCATTCTTTAATAGAAGATTGGTGATGGGCAGCAGCGTCATCTCTTAGTACCGTTTAGTAGTCAGATTTGGTAGCTGGCTGCCAAATAGGTTTCCCGTCTGGTAGCTAGCTACAAAATGGGAATAACTTTCCCTTCTCGTAGCCAGATTTAGTACAAACATGGTTACAAATCGGTAAAGACATGTCCCGATTTAAAGCCAGTTACCTATTGGGATTTCATACCCATTTCGAAACTGGTTACGAAACTTTGGCTACCAAACGGTACTAAAGGGTTTCGACTTTATGTAGTGATAAAACATCCTTTTTAGTACAGATTAATGTCTTTTTAGGCTCTAGTGCGAGAAGTGGGTCATTTTACGTCAGGTCCAAAACTTCGGAGGGCCATCTGTACTAAAAAACGTCGTACGAGACACGTGCAAAAAGGAAATTCATAACTCGTGTCGATTCTTCGATAACAAAACATCGCCACTCCTTTCGAATTTCATGTTTTTCGCACTAGTGTCGTAATGTACTATGTATGAATGAGGGGGTTAGCCTATAGTAACACTTGTGCTCTTATTTATTGTGTATCATTGGGTACGATACGCCTATCAACCAGTTACTACCTAGCACGCCACAAATAGGCTATAAAACTCTACAAATGTGTAATTTTGCACATTACTCCCATAATTTCGCTATTATCACGTCAAATGGAGGATGTGACGCGGGAAATAAAAATACTATGACTAGGTATTGATATTGACTACGCCTTCTTGACGTGTTTTAGCGTAATAATTGAAATAGTTGGTTACTATCTTTACGTAACGTATGACAGTTTACTAATCTCCAAACTGGAGTTCGAGGCCAAAAAAACTGTGAAAATGTTGCCACAACAATAAAATGTTCTTACAATAGTAAATCCTTATTTTCTAAAAACAGACGTTGATATAACTTATTTATTAGTAATTACAATTGTTTAATTTATAGAAATAATATTTACTTATTTTCACGTAGATATCAGATATTGTAATAAAAAAAATTATTAGTAACAAAGTTGGTATTGCGCTTGTATCACTACAGGTGTTAATAACATTTGGTACAACAATTTAACTACACTTGGATTATTAAAACCCTATTTCTGCCTATGTTTAGCTAATTACAGAATAATACTGTGTAGCGTGCTTTTACATAGACTTGTCACTGTTATTCCACAACTGACGTCTGTTCTGAGTGTTCGAATGCTTCCGTGGTGATTTCTGCCTTGTTATGTATTTATTTTTTGATTACTTCAATCAGTTGTTATTTTTCTTGACTCGTTAATTTTGTGTGTTCTATTTCTTTTCAAAATAGCCTTTGAAACGTAGGCTCCTATCATTTTTTTTAAGTTCTTTACAATAAAATTTTGTCATATCAATGTTAGTTAAGAGAAAAGAATAGTTTGTAGGTATTTACTTGTTTTTAAGAAAATCCTAGTTGTGACAGCCATATTTAACAAAAAGGTGTACAAATATTACAAGGGTATGTAATGTTTTTATTAGGAATTATTTTAAATAAATTAATGAAATGACAAAAAGGTTGGTGAAACCTGAAAACTTTATTTGACAATGACATAAGAGACTTTGACAGATTTGACAGTAACGCATCTGTCGTAGTTTCTTTGGCCTCGAACTCTAGTTTGGAGAATAATATGTGTCCAAAAATGTAATGACATTAATGAAACACTCACGGTCAATGAATACGGTGGATTTTTTCATAGAAAATACTGGAAACATGCTGATAACAAATATTTAAAATAAATATTTATAATACAAGTGGAACCGTTATTAACATCAGATTGTATTGGAATTTCCCTGAAGTTTCCACCCGATCCGAAAAACGCGGAACTTTATCGTCAGATGACTCCGTAGATATAAAAATAACAACTCATGATTAAAAAACTCGATTTACCATACATTTTAGATGCTTTTCTTAAACGGTCTATATTTTTGTCTATAAAAACCTACCTAACGACAATTTTAAAGTTTTTTATAAATTTAGAGAAATTCCAATATAATCTGATTTAAAAAAAATTTGACCTACACTATAAATATTTTTAAAAAATATTTGAAATCTCCATGTTTGCATTATTTTCTATGAACAATACCACCTGACCCGTTTTCATTGCCGGTGTGTGTATTATCATTATCATTTCCCAAATTATTATTCTCATAGTTTCATTTAACAGAATCATCACATGGCAAACCAACGTTACGCAGTTCATCATATTCAAACCTAATCTAACCGAATTCGTCGTGTCCGTCTGTCAAAGCTTATTTACTGGGAACGATAAATACTACAGTAATAAAAGTTGATAAGGATATGAGGCAATCCATCTAAATCCTCAGGGTAGCCAGCGCATAGGCAATTTTGTATGACTATGTCCATGGGCTGTACATGTTTTCCATCAGGTGGCATGAGAGCTCAGTTATCTACCTTCGTAACATAAAACAAATGTGATTAATAAACCGCTACAAAATTATTATACGAAATAGTTAGCCAAAAACTATCTTTTTCAGTCCTAAACCCTTTCAACACTAATATATCCATATTATCCATTAATTTTACCGCCATGACATCAATCTTAATTTCCATGAATTCTTGTGTCTCAACAAGTCAACATGTCATTAATGGAGCCGCCGCAATGGATATCATTACTGATCTGAGATCTCCCACGAACATCCAGTGGGTCCGTGCTATTCCACTCTTTACAGGGTTGAGGACTCCAACCAGAAATCATATCAATTCAGCTTTTTTTTGCTGTCGAATAGGGTGTCCCATATTTTACGAATTTTAGAAATGAATAACGCATACCCCCTACCCCTAAATCGGCTTTTTTAACCCCAAAACACTCTGAAAAAAAATCAGCTCATTCCTGTAACAGGAACCCGTGCCGACTTTCATTTGAAATTCCCATACCAATAAGTATGAAAAAAATTAGTCGGACAGTAAGTTGACAATAATGGGTATTGTTTTCTGTTCTCATCAACTTAATTTTATGATAAAATAAAATGTTTATAAGCCGCTGAGATATATATGATGGCGACTGTACACCTAAAACCGGTGCCGGTGTAATTACTGGCATAAATAGAAGCATTCCATCTAAGTCCTTTTGGATCGGCAACGCACATTTATTTGACACCCCTGGAATTGTAGGCGTCTATAGGCTACAGTGACCACTTCCCATCAGGCGGGCTGTTTGTTTGCCACCGAAGTGGTATAAAAATAAAACCTTAACCCTTAAGTTGGCCATGTTCGTCACAATGAACTTGTCTTCGACCCATTTTCTGGATTTTTTAAGACAGAATTTTCTGCTCTACAAAATCGCAATTTTTTTTAATTTGCCATTTTAAGGGTTAAGATTGGGAGCACACTGAGCCGGTAACTCGGAGGAGGCGGGTTCGAATCCCGTGACAACCAGAGGCTTTCGCACTTAATTCTTTCTATGGTCATCTGTTATGACATTGTGGGTTAAGATTAACTTACACTGGTTCCTCCAAATATGATATGACTCCTCTTTGCACAGCTATTAAGAATACCCGACTTTAATGTCAGTTTTTAATTCCGCTCATTAACCATACATTCGCGCCGGTCGCAACCGGATAAGTTCGGAGTGAATGGGAATGAGTGAATGAATCATGAGGGCTCGTGGGTTTGATATGCCAACACGCCAATCAGAGTGGCCGCCACAGAAATAAATATACCTACACTAGAAGAAGCAAATGTATCTACTTCGCGTGTCCGAACTCAGTAGCAGCTACTGAGATGGCCATTTCTAATGACAGACCACATACGTCAGCTGTTGCAGCCGCACGTAAGAAAAATAATAAAAAATACCTCATTGCATGATAATTAACTGCACCAACCCAAATATTACCAGCGCACAAAAACAAAAACATATTTCCCATCACATGTAAGTAATTTTTAAATAATATTGTGCGTGAATTCATTTTTAATATTTTTTTCCGTATTTTTATTTATGCGTCCGAGGATCTACCTAAGTAACTATAGAATTACGTTACAAACCGGCATTTACATTGCATTGCTGCGTTTGCTTTAAGCGTTTGATCGACCGTGTGTGTTAAAGAGATGATGAATATGAGACTAGCGATACTCTCGCGTATCGCTTCGACTTCGTAGTACAGCCCATTTCTCATTCGTCCGTCAAATTTAGCGACTAGTGTTGTTCGTTCTACAATAAATATAATAGTGAGCGAGCGAGCCCACATATATTAAATGTATGTGTACGAGAGAGACGGCTGCATTGTTGCGGGTGGAGGGGCATTGGTGTCTTTGAATCGTTTAGGTTTTCCCATCACTAAATGCCGACCGTGACGTGTCAGTGACAGCTAAAAAGTCGGCACGCTTGGTTCCCATACAAATGGTGCTATTTAGTATTTACTTCATCTACTGAATATCTAAATCTGTGGTAGCCGCCCATGAGCTGCCGCGATGTTAATAACGCGCGTTTACTTTATGAAATGAAATGAAATGATTTATTTGCATGTGGAAATGGGTAACATTTTGCTGTTGTCGTTGCAGTTAAATACTTTAGTAGGAACACCAATCCCTACCTTTGCAGGTGTACATACATACAACTTATTATAAAATAAAATAAAAAAAATTAAACAATGTCAAAATCTTATAAGATAAATTAGATTAGAATTAGAAAGAATCATTCAAAAAATCATGAATACTATAATAACTCTCTAGTAATATTTTTTTACATAATTTTTAAATAACTTTAATTCGAGACACTTAATACTATCAGGTATCTTATTATAGATTGTGATGCACATTATATAACAATTATTGGACGTAAGTGCTAATTTGGCAGCAGGTTTATACAATTTATGCAGGTACTGTGTTCGAATATTACGGGTACGCAGTTGCTGTACTTCTACAAACTGGGATCTGTATTTGTGTACAAAAAGAGATACCTCTAAAATATAAACACATGGAACGGTCAAGATCATATTTTCAATAAAAAACGGTCGGCATGAGTCTCTTCGACCTAAAGAAAATATAGCTCTTACACAGCGTTTTTGTGCTAATAGTACCTGGTCTTTATCAGAACAATTTCCCCATAAAACTATCTCGACTTATATCCGGCTCGCTCGCGTCAATACGCAAGTACGAGCGGGATGGATACAAAGAAAACGCGCGTTAATAACGTAGCAGCAGCTCATGATAGGGCTACAGTAAATTTGGACATTTCGAGCATCTGTTTGACAAAGTCACTTAAAAGAAAACGTTATCAGAGTAAAAGAGATATATAGTTACCCCCTTATTCATAAACATTTGTTAACTTAACAAGCCGCTAATCATTGTTTATCCCTTTCGGTCTTAACAATGTGTATAAGAGCAAAAGGGACAAACAATTATTAGCGGCTTGTTAAGTTAACAAACGTTTATGAATAAGGGGGTTACCCTTTACGAATTGCAACAAGATAATCTATTCCATACCAAGAGATTGAGATTATAAGCATAGTCAACCAAGTTATTCGACTTAGGGTAATAAAACATATAGATATAGTATTATCAACCCACGATTAGATAGAATGGGATACGAAAGTACTATTGACACAACAGTGTATAAGTAAATCTGGGATATATTCATAGTTATATTCATATATTCATAGTTAAAGCGCAGATACTTTACAGACAATAGATTAATTAGTCTCTCACTACATCTATAAACAACACTTTTCTAGGTAAATGTTGTGCCATTTGTTGTGTCAACAGTATTTTCGAATCGTCTTCCGGTAACTCCGGTTTGATAATAGATATGGTAGTGTACCTACGTATAATAGGGCTTTAATGAAAACAAAACTTTCGTCACTCATTTGTATTACGAAGTTTCCCATATAGCTTGTATGTGTAACTTTCGTAACACAATGGAAACAGTCAAGCCCTTAACTGGGCGGATTTTTATTAGTTGACGATTATTTAAATTTTCGAAATTTAGACTTTTTTACATTTTTTATTTCTACTCAGAATCACGAGCTCTTTCGATCCTGATAGAAATAAAAAGTGTCCAAAAAAAATTCCATTGGGTTACTATTTTCCATAGACTTTCTTCGACCGTAACTCAGTGGAAGACAATAAATGTAGTAGAAAAAACTACAACAAAATAAAAATCCTTTTTTTTTATTGATCCTTTTGCGTCTTGCGTTGGCTAAGATCTGAGATTTTCTAATCACGCAGTCTGTCCATAAATTTGTAATTTACTTACCGTAATGTCTCTTTTTTATAGGTGGCCGAAATCTTACTGAAAATCAGTTGGTTATCCTCATGATGTCATTGACGAAATCTTACCTGGAAACAAAATAAAACATTTTATATTAGCGTAGAAAATCTACAGTTTTAGGTACAAAATAGAATAGAATAAAATTGCTATGGAGTTTTGACATTTCTACTATCGTAGCATAGAGTACGTAAGCATTATACTTCGAATAAAAAGTCGGTGTAATCGAGCATAAAAAATACAACTAAGAATAGGCTGCACACTCCACAAATTGGAACCCTAGGCGACTCTAGAACCATGTGAAAAAAACAAGTGGTAAGGAATTTCGAACAATCTGATTTATAAGTCACTTTGACATAGTCCACAAATGGCCCGTTCCAATTGGTTTTGTACCTAACCTATATCTAGTACACAAACCAGAGTACAGTTGCAAAAAGCGAAATTGATGTATATGTAGGACTAGTTATCTTGACCCTAATAATGTGTCCTTACCTTTTCCATATGCGCATATACACAGTAGATTAAAATACAGTAGTTTATCTCTGTCTTCGAGTAAATATAAAACGGGTAATGCAATATATTCGTTATATCTATTTCTCTCTCTCTCTTCATATTTAATAGCTGTGCTCTTGTCGGTGGCGTAACGTACAAAGTATATCTTTCTTCCATTGAACTTGACACCTCCCTGGTCCATCTCTGTAATTTTGTTAATATAATTTTCTATAAAGGCGTTAAAAATTAATGGCGAAACCCCACCCCTGTCTTACTCCTTTTCTGATCTTAATGCTTTCCTTTTCTTCCCCTATCTGAATTAACGTTTCCTGATCTCTATATAACTCGTATATGACTATCTATATCTATATCAATATCTATCTATATATTAATTCTTTATTCTACACGAAACCAATTCTACTCTACCACACTAAAATCTTGTCAGCATAACAAGAAGTAAGGAGTCTCTTACAATTCGATTCATATTTTTAAAACGAGATATTTACCATATGTATATCATGTTGTAAGTCATACTCACAGAATTAGATTTGGATAGAAGAAACAAGTTCATTCATTTGTATGGCGGCCGAGCGTGTCAGATTTTGTACTGAAGTTGTTACTTGCCTATTATTTTAAATATGTCTCAGGCCCTTGAGTATTCATATTTACTTGTGTTGTTGCAATTAATATTACTTAAGGAGGCATTATTTATGTTCTTGTTCACTTCAACTTACAAAATTTAACGCCCGAAAGCTGCGATTAAAGACGGACAACTCAGTAGATTTTACTGAGTTCATTTGACACGCTACTAATACTGCCAATTTTTTTTAAACAAAATCCAACTTCGTAACACAAAAATTATGACGCAAAAATTTTGTTTTCATTAAAGGTTTTGAAGTATGTAAATTTTTTTTGCAATCGATTATTGAAGCCTGAGTTACAATACTGTCATCATGCTATACTCTGTTCTAAAGTAACCTATAAATATGGGAGCGAGACGAATGTATCCAATTAATATATCTATCTCAATCAAATATGGCCGAAACGTGTCGTGGAATGTATGACCGATAGATATTATTGATATTAAACAGCGTGTGTATTATTCTGTATTTCATACCAGTGTATGTTTTAATGACGATTAGGTACTATCAGATCGATCGAGGGAAATGTATTGATTTCAATAAAAATGGACGATATTTTTTTCTTACATAATTATTTCACTTGTAATAAATTGCATTCACATTAGCTAACTTGCCTAATCGCTATACTCTGTCTTACCAGTATTTCTCAGTAGAAAAAGGCGGAAAATTACAAAAAAAATAGGCGGGAAGTGATGAAAAGAAATATGTCCATAGAAAAGGACCATGCGTCAAAATGGTCCTGAAACCAACAGCATTGAGAGTTATGTCAATAAACAGGTCTTCAAATCCACTTTATTTCATTATATGGGCACAAAGTCAAATTCCATTGCAGAACTAAGATATTTGTATTTTAGTCGTGGTGAGTACGAGCTACGATAAATTCACTCAGAGTTTATTTGATTTTGGGGGGTAGGTAATGAGTAAACCTAATTAAAATAATTAAGGTAGGAATATCGACATTTCCATTAATTATGTTCGTTCGGTGTAATTTCTTGTTGAATATCGTGTTTTACTTATCATCATAATATGAAAACATGGCAATAGAAGGACGCCGTTCGGTTTTGCGACAGCGGCGATATAATATATTTTAGAAGAAAACTTACCTGATTTAAATATGAATATCTCAGTTCTGCAATGGAATTCGGTTTTGTGCCCATATAATTAAATAAAGTAGATTTAAAGACCTATTTAATGACTTAAGTTTCAGCTCTGTTGGTTTCAGGACCAGGCTCCATACAAAATTGCCCATGGTCCTTTGAATTAGCTATATTTTTCTACTGATAAGCTGGTTGGACAAATTATATATCTATGATAGGGATGATAACTGTAGTTAAAATTAATTATTACACATTATACACGACATAATAATACTTACACAAAGAAATTATAACTAAAATGTACTAAAATGTAGATTGCAGTCATTTTTCTACAGAATTGGTTAGAACTTAAAAGAGTACGTAAGGTTGTAATATACAAACATGACGTGCCGGAAATTTTAGTGTATTTCATATACAGGGTGGATTGGGACGACGATCCTTCTCGCAACCGACCGACTCTACCAACCATTACGATATACTTTCAGTAAGGGACCGACATCGAAAACGTATATGGAAAATTGACTTTTCAATACTATTGAACTCTAACTAATCACTCACTTTTTATGAGGGGTTAAATTTCTTTAAAGATAATGTATTTCGATGTTGGTAGTATACTGAAAGTTCATCGTATCGTAACATAATGGTTGGTAACTCGGTCGTTAGCGGGTAGGATCGTCGCTCCGTTCCACCCTGTATAAAATTTCATAGTAGCGATCGTTTTGACAGTTCGAAAAAAGCTGTTAGTTTGACTTGCCAGTCATCATGCCTATTAGGACTTGCTTATGTTACTCAGTAGAAAAAAAAATGCTCTTTTTTGATGCGGAAATGTAAGAATAGGAAGTCATATTTTTTCACTAAGATAAGATAAACAGTTAAGGCTAATGGGATATAATTCTCAATGACGAATTTTATTTTCCTAATTTTTAACCTTGCAATATCTCTACATCTTCTTATGAATATAATTCACAGAAAAAATATTTTTTCCCGCTCTTCAAATCAAACAGCTAGCGCCATCTACAGGAAAAGCAGTGAATTACGTAACGCTGAAACAAGCTCAGTGACTTCGGTGTGGCGTTAACTGCTATCTGTCAACACTCAACAGGCGGCGCTAATATCCTTGTACAATCGACAACACAGCTGTGGATACAGACAAAGTGCCAGAAATATGTATATTTATGTCCAGGCAATAAAGTTCTGTTTACATATTTTTGGCACTTTGCCTGTGTTCACAGGTGTGATGTTGATTGTACAAGTGCAAAAACATATTATTATATCGAAAGAATCCTATTATATTTATTTCTGTATATGTCACGTCGTTCTTATTACACAAAATTAAAGTGCACTGCGACATATTTTTAAACATTTTTATACACGGTGCTCGTGAGGAAAGGGAAAAATTTTAACAGAATTTTCCTGAGGCTAAAAGAAGCGAAAAATGTTAAATGTTGAAATATGTCTGTCAATGAAATGTGACAAAACTAAGACAACACAGTACCTAACAAAATGAATGCCTAAAATCAATGACATTAAATAATAAATGGACGCACAGAGCCAAACAAAAAAACCAAGAAAAGTGGCACTAAAAGTCATTTCTATCATGTTTCAGTTGAAGTTAATAACGCTCACTTACAATAAACTGTAATAAAAAAAACTCAAAGAATAAAAAACTTTGTGAAGTGAGCAATAAATGTCAAATTTGCGAACAAC
>JALPQI010004043.1:0-80650 GCA_025490895.1 Thaumatotibia leucotreta | reverse complement strand
GCCACAATATCACCCCAATCTCTACGAGCTCATATCGTGAAGAGAACAATGTTTTACCTTGCCCGGTGTAAGTGAGCCCTCGTGCTTGACGCGACCGGCATATAGCGGTTCGCCGGCCGCCGTGTTGCCGGCCACCACGGCGTTGGGCGGCACCTCCCCGTTGCGGCTGGAGAGCCAGCGGACTCGATCCGGACGAGCACAGCACACCTGAAATGTACGTTGTTACTTCAGTCTTCAAACCATGCATTTTTGTTTATACTGTTATGAACAAGGATCGGACAAACGCCCGTCATTTTGAAAACTTAACCCTGATCCGTACAGTAGAGACTTCCTTATCTTATGATGTTAACATATTTCATTTAATATCATGTATTTTTAATAACACTAACGAAAGTATAATATATTTAGGAAATCCCATTTCTTTCTTACTTATACAAGTTGCACGTAACATGATTGTGATCAATAAACGATTTAAGTAAAATTAATTCATATACGCGATATATATAATTCGTTTCAATAGTTTTTATTTCATGAATAATTATCGCGGTAAAGAAGAAGATATTACATAGGTACTCAATAAATCGAAATTCAATATCATATCAATCGTTTACGGGCCACAAATTCACAATCATGGTGTGTACAAATAAATAGGAATTGCGATCTACTAAATACATACTTTGTGACAGAGTTGATTAAAAAAAATATCTTTTAAAATAAAATATGTTAACATCATAAGATAAGGAAGTCTCTACTGTAAGGAACAGAGTTGTTTTCAAAATGACGGGCGTTTGTCATCGGACTATTATTGATTGTGAATAAAGCCTTGGTTATGAATAAAGAATGAGCAGAATTAATTTCAATCCAAACAGGGCAGTGCGAGGAAATTAAACATACGAGTTTTTGTTCTCTGCAACTATGACATGGAATTCAGTACAATTATAGATTTTTAATTTAGTAATATTTTTGTGAAAAAAACCTATTATTATTCACATTTTTTGCAACATATTTTATTAATGAAATCTAACTAACCTAACCTATATTTAAGATTGGCTTGAAGTTCTCTTTTTCGATTGGGTTTCTATTATCAATCAAAATGCAAAGTTGCATATGCAACTTCATGCATGTATGCATTTTTATATGTCGCTAAAATCGCAATCATAATGAGGGATTTCTCTAATACGTATGCCACTAGTAGGCGCCACTTAGTCGTAAGGTTACGCTAAGAAACACAATTATTTAGCCCCAAAGAAAAACAAACTAGAAGGTATTTTTATTTTTTTAAATCATACAAAACATTTAATCACTAAACTATAGGCGCTCAGAGACTTTAGACAAGTTTCTGGACCTGACGCCTCAGTGCTGCCGCCCTGGTGAACGTCATTTCACATTACACACTAAGATGGGATGACCAAATTATTGAAATACAGGATAACTTACCTCAAAACGTTCTACAGCGTTTTCTCTGCCCCCCCAAGGGATATATGCCGCGCGATGCTTAGCGGCGAATTTCCCAGGGATCAAGTCTCCTTCAAATCGCGCCCTGATAACCCATAATGGGCTGCCATCAAAGCCCTCGTACCCTGCCACTATGGCTCGGTCACTCAAAGACGCTGCATCCATGTTCGACGATGGAATCCATTCCACAGGAGCTGAAATTTTTTTATGATTCCGTAGAGTTGGCATCATTAACATTGATGTTGATTAAAAAATCCACGATTATCACTCATCGACAAACGGGGCTTAATCGGGTAAACTGACGTTTGGGGCATGTCGTTACACAAGTGGTTACAATATTAAACGTAAGTTTACGTGATTAAGTCTCGTTTGTCGTTAAAATATAACATTCATGTCGGTAAATGCACACCAGATGCATACAAAGAGTTTGAATATATTTAATGAATTCATCAAAAGTATAATTACAAATAATATTTGTCGTAGGTTGTTTTTTTAATTAAGATGGAAGTACTAGTTACTCAACGCTGGACCAATACTAGTCAAGTAGTCATCATAGCTTGAGTTGCCATTGATAAGATAAAATGAACTATTAGGGCATTTAAACGACGATAAATGTATGTGCCTTTAATGCTTCATATCCCAACTTCGAAATAATTAGTTTATACCTAAATTATTTGCATAATTTTAAGACAGCCTGATATTTATTAGGACCGAGTGTTAATATTTCAAAATTCCAATATGTGTTGTCATTCAAACTTGTACTGAGGTGCCATCTATTGGGAGAAGATTTGTAATTTTGAGAAATATTGATTCTGTCACCTTATAAAATAAATACTATTTAACAAAACTTACTAACTAATCTCCCAAAACACATGCCAATACTTTATGTAGATTTATATGTGAGCAAAATATAGTGTTTCAAATAAATATTCTCTGTTCACATGTTATGGACTGGTACTTTCACCTTATATTGTGATTGTTCATGGATTCTTTCTTCTGCTTCCGAAGAAGGCATGATTGTAAAATCGTTTTACATTGACCAAGTATATTTACATACATTTTGTAAATAATCATAAGTACATCAAATGTATCAGTCAGTTGCTATTAAGCTTAATATGTTAACACTAAACATACACTTGGTAAAATGTCAAATAATAACTTCTTAAGTAATTACATCAGTTGTTGAGAGCACAGATGATATAAAAACTGTGGTTGAGAGATAACAAAAACAAATGAACCAAGTACATTTACGCATCCATTACCTACAAACGGGACTACAAGAAAATGGGGGACAGCAAAAATGTTGGTCTGAAAATGATAATACATAATTCTCAGAAAAATGGCTGGACCACTGTGGTTCCAAACAGTATTCATAATAGATGAGTAGAAATCCCAGATCAGAACAAAAAACAAGTATAATAAATTAACACATGTCTATCAAACAATCTTAATAAATAAATAAAATTGAACCAGTTTAGGGTAAAACTTCAATATTTAAATGGTGGAATATTGAAAGGGATATCAAAATATAAAATAGGTAATTATGTACCTTTAAGTAATTATATTTAAATTCATCATTCATCTCGATAAGTATTATAATTAGGGTTAGGATTATGGTGGCATTTATGGAACAGAGAACAGTGGAGTCGATGTTACAAACATTTTTTACTCGAATAAATGATTAACTTATAAAATAATAACGAAATAGTGTTTAATTCAAGCTGGATTTATCAATGAATTTAAATAAATAACATGAATTTTATTTTTGAGAATCTAGAAAAATATTAATTTTCAATAAAATGTTGATAAATGAGAAAATATATTTATTTGATTTTCAAGGTTCTAGTTTTCTCGAAGCCCATAAATATTACATAATAATCATAAGCTATATTATAAAAAAAAATGATATTCATTTCATAGGTAGTCAAATATTAATACAATTAAAATCAATAATTATTGAAAATGGGCGAAAAGTGTTAAAAAGACCTGTTTAAAAGAATATGTTTACGTACTATTTTTGATTAATTAATTATTCAATCAATCATAAACAGTTTGAGCAACGACTCCACTGTTCTCTGTTCACCTAATGCCACCAAAATTCCTAACCCTAATTATAATATTATTATAAATATGCCATATTAGTAAATATTTGTGTGAAAAAATAATATTATTTGAAGTAGAAACAAATGTTGTGAAATCTTGTGGTTCTTATATTAATAATATGAATCATCATCAGTCATCAACGACTTTGTACTGTTGTGTGGGCAGAAAAATGTAAAACATTTATCACCATCACTGTTACCAGATCTGATATGTGCAGGATTTTGATTAATACTATTTTGCCTGTAGTTGTTGGTTATTATTTTGAAGCCAAATATCCAACACATATCAGCCTTAGAAAGAGCAATGATGTTAATTAGTTTAGAGTTATGCAAAAATAGATTGTTGATACTTACGTCCATATCCTTGCTGTGGGGTCACACTAGGATATCCAGCATATGAGAAAGCCGCAGGGGCTGGTGCTGATGGAGCTATGCCCGGTCCTGCCATCTGTCCAGGGTATGCCGTTGGAGCAATTCCAGGGCCAGGAGGCATACCAGCTTGACCAGGGTAGGCATAGGCAAAGCCCGGTTGATATGGATAAGGTTGAGCAGGCTGGGCAGTAGGTTGACCTGGCTGTGCCTGTTGTCCAGGCAGAGGTGCATTGGAGGGGTTGTACAGTTGAGGGTAAATCTGCTGTTGAGGTGGGGGGTATTGGGGTGGGTTGCCATAGGGATCTGAAAATTATGAATTAGTATTCATTACAAGCAACAATTACTAAATATAATTGAAAAAATTGAGGGCAAGCCACGCCAGATGCGTTTGGGTCATTGGCAGATTTAGGTTATGTTTTGGAATAAAACAATTGACGGTACAACTAGGTTCGCCGGTCTACAGCCCTATGCAATAAACTTGTAACAAAGATCTATACAAGCTGTTAACTTTTGACCACCGAGTGGACAACTTTTGTTTTTCTGACTAACAATAACCCGTGTGTGTAGCGCATGTGCATTGTAGCATCAGAAATGACATAGTAGATGGCACGCCGGTTAAGTGGCGTGCTCGTGCAACCGGTGTGCCATCTACTACAAACCGATATCACAATGCCCACACCACGCATCTGGTGCGGCTCAGCCTTAAATGTATGTTTGACAACATTATTTGGTCTACTTTCTAATTATCTCTCTCTATACTATTATTATCACTATAGTGCAAAATATTTTGCACATATGTAATCTGAAGTTGTGCCACTCATAGCCTATTGTCATGCTACATTATCAGCTTCTGTACACACTGCAACAGTCATATTATGCTGCAGATCAATAGATGAAATATTTTGCATCAGATCTTTATTTTTGGGAAGTGCATAGGAGACAAATAAAATCAAAATATGCCCCATTTTTAAAACTTGTTAGTGATACTAATCACATTACTGACTAATGAGCAAAGTATAATTAACATTGTTAAAAAAAAACATATAATGCATTCTAACGAAAATTGTAAGTATATTCTTAGTAATCTTAGACAATCTAGGGCATTCTTACGTTAATAGTTATGATGCGGGTTTTTCAATTTTAATAGAATAAAAGTAACCACCTACCTACTTAGTTGGTGGCTATATTAACAAAAACAAGAGAAAATAGTAATTGTAAACGTACAATGGGATTTTTATGGAGGATTCGTAGCAATAATGCACATGTATTTAGTGCCTTAGCTATAATAATGATGTGCTGTGCTGCGTGGTTATCAAAACTATAATGTGAATCATGAAAGTAATGTCGGCTCAGAAATATGATGCACCGGCGAAAAGTTATTAAAATAATACTTACTGAATCCAGACATGGTGATTATTGAACAAATCGAATGCGTAGACACTGATATACAACGATAAATTAACTGCTTGTGTTTATAATAGTGAAAAAACCGAATCGCTGAACGGAATACAAGCAAAGTAGCGGACTAGCGGTAAATGAAAAATGAATGCCGACTTGCCGCTTGCGTTTGTTTTGGGATTTATGCCAGCAGTCAGTGTTTATGGTAGTCACAGAGTACAATACAATAGAGAGAAACGTCAATGAATTCATCTGACGTCATACCCTGCCAATTTCTGACATTTAGTCAAAGCGCGCATTCAAAAACCAACTTCTATTCCTCCGTTAAGTACATTTTCATTCACTGTGATTTTATTTTTTTGTGAATATTGATCCATCATAATTAAAATACTACTATTCTGTATACTCAACAACTTATTTGAATGATACACTCAACTTAAGAAAATAAATTAAATAATGTTGGAGAACATTCTATTACTTTTCTATTTTATAAAAATACGATGTTCATTTCATTATTTATTAAAGTTATTGCATCAAACAAAAGTACACGTCAGTATGGTATCGATGTGACCTTGACCTCGTGACGTTTTACTTCTGTTTGATTCATTTGTTTTTAGTTTTAGTCATGCTTTTTTTTAGTTCCAGAGTAATAGGGTTGATTGCAGGGGCGTAGCTACTGCCGTATTTGCCGTATCAATTATACGGGGCCCCCGGACCACGGGGGCCCCCAATGTGTGTAAGAAAAAAGAATAAAAACTTTCTAATTTATATTACCGCCATATAAGGCCCTCCAAAAAAATTTTATACGAGGCCCCGGCAAGGCACGCTACGCCACTGGTTGATTGAAGGTAGGCCTATACATATTATTTGTATCAATATAGTTTGAGGTTTTTGGGACGAACACTGGATTTTTTTAACTCTTTTCTTTTTAAATATTAGATGTCATATACCAAAGAAAAAATACCGAGTTTACCAACGATATCTATGACATCTCAATATTTAATCTTTGTATACCTACGTAGTAGTAGGATTTTTGTAAACCTTGTCTTTTCTTTGTACACGTTTTATAGAATAATTAGTATCTAATTGAATTCTATTTTGTAGTCGTATCACGAAAAGTAACACTGTTAAGATCGACCCTACACCTTTGCAATTAGGTTTAATATTAGTCAAATGATGACAGTACAAACATCGAGAAAACACGCAAACAAACGTATTGGGTACCTTATACGTTGTAAACGCACAATATTATTGAGGGTTATTGATAATTATTCTGGGCGGTGAGATGGCAGAGCACTGTGTGTAAGGTCCACCGAACTGTTAAAATAAATACGCGTATTTAATTTTCAATATATTTTTAAGTTTATTTATTCTTAACGACTAAAACCATTACTTTACGAATATTGTTTTCTAAAATAAATAAATAAAATAGTTCCAAGTCGATTCTCATGAAATGAACAAAAGTCTAGTATTTTTTTAGTACCAGTGACTTTGCGCGCCTGTTTAGAGCTCAATCTTCAGTTCGACAACCGTTTACTAGTTGTAAATCCATTACAAAATCAATAAACTTCCAAATGCAATAAAATTTCGATATTTTATATCCGGTGCCTATGAATAGTATAAATCTGACAGCTGTTACTTAGACAAGTTGCCAATCGCTAACGCTTAATCGTCAATCGTAAACTGTCTTTGTCGTACTAATATGAATGAGTGACAGAGAGGGAAAATTACGATGCGCTACTAAGCGTTAGCGATTGGCAACTTGGCTAAGCATCCTGGTGGCAGAATTTCGATAATTTCGAAAACCCTTATTCCAGACTCTCGGTAATTTTATATGTTACCTACTTTGATGTAAGTGTAGATACAATTGTTCAAGCTGCATAATATATTATTCATTAACCCTTGACTACCTACGTCCTGTTTGTATCACACAACCACCTACGTGCGGTCATGGAGACAGCTTCTTCTTAAGGGACCTGATTCATTTACTTTGGCGTGATTAAAGGGGGTTGAAATATATTAAATAGAGTCATCCGCAGACCACGAACCCTGTAAAGTGTTCGAAACGTCGGAATGAAGTTAAAATTAGTTAATATACGCGAGTTTATCCGTTTTCATAGTTTTATTTCATATTAAATATACTTTAAATAGTTTCAGGCATTTATTAACCAACAAGAATACAAATATAATCAACATTTTGTATTTCAAACTTAACATATTTATTAACTTGTTGTATATTCCATTACAAAACTTAGTATCCTTCAGAATATGAGATTACAAAATTAAGGAACATAATATAAAGCTTTTTATTATAAAAAAATAAAATTGAGCAATCAAAAATGCTATTAAACTATCTAATTTGGTTACAAATAAGATATTTTAGTAAAATTACATGCCATTAAAATAACCATTCTTGTCTGCCGTCGACGCAGAATTTTTTCGAACATTCACATTCAAAACAAGTTTCTAGTCCCGTGAAAGACGCTGATTATTTGCACGACGCTCTAAATAGGGTTTCACTAATTTTTCGGCCAATTTCTTCATAAATTTGACCCATTTTTCGAAACTGTGTTCAAAATTTAAATAACACTACCACCTACGTGCGGTCACTGAAACACTTACAAAATGTATCGTAACCACCTACATGCGGTCTCACGGACCGCCGATGCTACTTTATTACTCACCAAATCCAAATGAGTGCACGTCTAAACGAGTCGACAGCATGGCCAGCACTGCGGAGGGGCTGGGCCGAGGGGCCGCACATAGTGTGCCACTAAGAGGGATAGACATAGTCACTTACTACTAAGAAGAAAGTGCCACACAGGCACTTAGTGACGTATTCAACGCATTTGTCTGGCACTTACATTTAGCATCTAATGCACACACACACAAAAAATAGTGGCACAGTGATAAGGACGGACGATTATCGTTCCTTTTCACTTCCACTAGTAAAAAGTTTCATAAGACCATCCCTTTCGTTCTTGCTATTATTATAACGTTGTCAAATCCATATTAATCCTACATTCATGGGCTGGGCAAAGGTACAAGGTCATAGAGGCGTGAGCGATGAACTTGCGTTAAGTTATTGTCAATTTTAAATAATATAGTGTCTGTGAGACCGCACGTAGGTGGTTAAGGGTTAATTTAGGGCTAGCCCTAGCCCTTCATAGGTAGGTACCTACTACCTACTCCTAGTAGTCCGTCCAATTAAGCTCTATTGTATGACAAAGTAACTCCTACTTAAATTATAAATATTAGATGTCATATACCAAAGAAAAACGACCAAGATCACCTTATGTCCGAGGTGGGGATTCGATTTGTTTTTCTTTCGTATATATGACATCTAATATTAATAATTTATATAGTATTAAGTAGTGTGACTACCGGGGAAAAATAAAAAGAGTAGGTACAAATCAAAATATTTAGTAATAAATAATTGATTTATTTTACTTATTTCAATTTAGAAGAGTTGAAAATAGTTATTCGTTTGCACACGTTTATTAATAATATTTTTATTATAACATGTTCTTATATCACACCGGTGCAGAAAGGTAACATAACAACACGGGTAATACAACAGTAATCTCAACACAAGTGGCACAATGTTGCAGTTTATTTCTTGCAGAAAATTCCACTTCATACTTTGACCCGAGATTTCATTTTTCCCAGAGGAAATAAAGCTATAACCGCGAGAGTCGTGAACTTAAATATGTTTTTGCGAAGGGGACACCGACGAAAATGTGACTTGTAAAAAGTTATTCCGAAAACACGTGCATATAAAAATACTGTATCATAAGAACAGTGTACGAGACGAGACGTCCAAAGAGATGCAGAACTGTTTCCAGGTTTGCTGTAAATACATTGGTAGTTATTTCCATTTTTCGAGTGTTAACCAGATTAATCATGGTTTGAATTTGATTTTTGTACTCATCATCTGCAAGAAAAACAACTCTCTATAGGTAAGTATAGTTCATTGTTCAAACATAAAAATTATCTAATAATAAGTATCTTGGCTACGCTTCAACTCTAGATGAGCAATTCTCAAAAAGTTTGTACATTGTCAAAAAATAAGGGTCTTAACCATGAATGTAGGATTAATATGGATTTGACAACGTAATAATAATAGCAAGAACGAAAGGGATGGTCTTATTAAACTTTTAACTAGTGGAAGTGAAAAGGAACGATAATCGTCCGTCCTTATCACTGTGCCACTATTTTTTGTGTGGCACTTAGCATCTACGTGTCAGACAAATGCGTTGAATACGTCACTTACGTCTGGTGGGAGTGAAATTAAATGTTTTCAATGTGAAAGTGGACACAAACAACTTATCCCAAGGCTTATTTTGAACAATTTCATCTCTGTTTATCTTCTAGATATGGTGCGATGCGAAGTACTAGGCTGTAAAAGTAGAAACGAGCGAAAAATTGCTGACATAACCTTTCGCAGGTAAATATAGTGTTTTTCAGTCTAATTCTAAATGAAACTGTTAGCAAACCATTTTAAAATGTAAACTGATAAAAATACTAGTCATTAGAAAGCATTTTGGCCATAATTAACTCGGAAAAGGGAAATAATTCAGTGACTTTGTTATTGTTCGAGGGATGCCAGGGCAAGGAGGGTATAATTACCCAAAATTTTGGGGTAATTTCAGTATGATAGTTGCCCACGTTCGTAAAATTATTATAATGTATAAATGGTGATTTGGCCCGATGGTGCACTTGCAAATGTTTTCTTTCCATAGAATTCTAATTATTTATGAGTAAATTAAATGTTATTTGTATATACGTTATCGTTTTATTTTACCTTATCCTATTTCAATTATCCGAATAAGTTTGCCCAAACTAGTTTGGGTAATCGAGGGTTTATGTACTATGTTGTTTGTGGTAAGTAGGTACATGTAATTTTTCATTCTTCTAATGAAATCGATGATGATATATATATATATATTTTTTAATTTAATGTCGATAAGTTACTAAATATTATTGACGAGTTGAAATTGAGAGTCGGGGATGGTAGAAGATAGTGTGTACGTAAGTACTAGTGTATACGTAAAAGTAAAAAAAATGTATTATTTTTAAGTAAATAATGCATCTTTGCTAGTCAATATGAGCTGTCCGCAAACCGTTTACACCATTCGTCAGTAGAATCCAAAAAAAATGTAAACAATCCTAATAACTTGCATTATTCCATAATAAAACACTTTTAAAACACAATCGTAGTTTTATTCCGAACTTGAAAGAGTTCACATACATTTTTAGTAAAAAATATTGATATTTATAGTGGTAACCTAAAATTATATCTGCGAACGTATTTCACGATATGTTTCAAACACGTCAGATGCTATGGAATGTCAGCCATATTTGCTTAACATTCTTTTTTTGGATTCTACTGTCGGTTGGTATACGTTAAAATGCAATCTAATTGATATTCGGCAAAGATGTATATTTTGCTTGAAAAACGCCACGTATCTATGACAGTTTAAAATACTATTTCGTAAATTAAATAAAATAAGTTACACTAAGAAACTAAAACTCCACTTAAATAAACATATTTGATATTACATTTTAATATTGTTTCATATAATAGGGTAAATGATGGGGTAATTTTTCTCGCATGGCAACAACGCTCACTATATATCCATCCCTCTTAGTGGCACACTCGGCGCGGCCCCTCGGTCTTAACAAAAGAAAGTTTTTTTTCTGAAGTCAAAAAATAGTTACATATACCATATACTTTAAAATTAAACTATTTCGAACGTTATCGGCCCAGCCGTTTTTGAATATATCTATCTGAGCAGGGCCCGACATGTTTTTAGCCGGTTTTTTTATCAATACCTATAGAAGACATGATCCAAATGTACAAACTTTTTGAGGATTGCTCATAATTATGATTTGTGGATAGGGAATGTAAGAAAGAAGTAATGTGTTACTTTATCAATTATCACATTTTCCTGACTTGACCAGCTTCTACTAGCAGATCTGACAGCCACTTGACTGTTAAATAGGTAGGTAGTTCAAATATACCTACTTATGAGCGCGTAGGTAGGTACACTTAAAATAAGTTGCCGAAATTGCTACCTAAGTACACTAGGTATATCTTACACGATATGATTAATAAAACCTACTTACCTATGTAGGTAAGTAAGGTAAGATATTCTGTAAGAAAAAGTGTCAATTAAGAAGAAACCATTCAAAGTGATGGATCCCTATACCCTACCGACCTACCTATACTGTTCAAGTGAATAGAAATTAAAAGTAAATGTAAACAGATATGACTGAGCATTTGACGTCTTTTTCACACGTCACGTTGATATATTTTTACGTTAAAACTAAATAAATATCAAAAAATACACTAAAAATGTAAAATAGAATTGAATAGACATCCAAGATTGAGTTCTACAAGTGCAAATTAATTGATATAAAAATTATAAAATAATGCAAGATTTTAGGTTTGTTTGCATTTTTTTTGGTTTTCGACTGACGAACGGTAGGTATAGCTATTTATACATATTATTTCCTAACTCCTGTAATATAAATATGTAATATATTATATTTAATATTAAGTATTGAATTTATTTATTTATAAGCGACAAAAATATACAAAATTAAAACTATAATATTATCAAACTACACTATAAATAAATATATACTAAACTAAATCTAAATCTAAAAACGGCCCCGGCGGCATGGTACCAAAGATGCTGGCAGCATTACCCCGCTGGATCGCGAGGCTAATTTGTTGAGCGAGGTAGCTGCCAGCTCTTGGGTCACCTGTGGTATCTTTGAGTCTCTTTGAAAGTTGTTTAAAGAGACTCAAAGCACCAGAGCCCCACGGACCCAGGGTCTCGACGCCGAAAGGGATAAAATTATAGTCAGCGCCGAGACCACTGTATTTTCCTACCTTAGCACTTTCAGCCGCCTCTGCTGCTGCTGCTGCCCTTATGGATGTCCGAGGGAGATGTGACGGGGCTAGTGTGTCTACACATGTTGCATCCCACACTAGCACCCGTCCCATACTCCATGGAATCAGAGACATCCCATCCGGTCTCTTGCCGTCGGTCCTTGATATGCCGGTAGGCTCTAATAGAGCCGGAACATTGACCGATGCAAGAGCCCTACGGATGATGTCGTTAAGGGCAGCATGTCTTGAGAAGCGGCCCGCACTCCTTTGGCAGGAAAGTCCGTGGTGGCCCAGGCGGTCCACCTCGTGGCCGCAGGGGCAACGATGCGGGGCGCAGACCGGGACCCCGAGACGGAGACAAACTGAAAAACGGAGGGTATTGGGGTCTAAAAAGGTTCCAGTATTTGGGGAGGGATGTGCATGGAGCCAGAACCCGGCTTCTTTTGTGCTGCCGGCTAATATTCTGGCTCGTTCATTAGTGCACGACTGTGAAAGTAGGGAATCTAGAACTAATTTACACGAAATGTCGTCCCAATTCCTTTGAGATTTTGGATGTTCGGGGAAATTTTGGTTGGGGCAAGCAATAGACCAGGCATTTTTTGCATCGGCCAAGCCCGAGGTCTCATAGTTTGTGTGCAGGATTTTTCCTATGAGACTTAACGAAATATTAAATATTAATATTAAGTTAGAATATATGTTTGTTAGTTTTGTAATTAAGGTTTTTATTTTTACTTTTTATTGTATTTCGTTGGATAAAAAAAAATATAAATATGACTTCTGTAATATAAAATTACTAGTCACTTTCTAGTGACTAGCAATTTTCTATTCGGGATTAGATTTTATCTTTTGGTTTAGGTAACAGTTTATTTAGGTGGCTTCTTTCTGATTAAACCGAAGAGAAGAGCTTTGCTTCAGTTTTAGTGAATAGTATTTTAGTAGGAAATAAGTTTCATGAATATCTTAAAACTTCCTATTAACCTATACAATGTAACTTAAAAATGTGTGCTTACTTAATATGTGTTTACTTTACTTTTTGTAGGTTTCAGAAGGTTCGATTTTTTTTTAAATCATGCGAAAATTGTACCAGGTGCTACTATTAAGTAGGCACTACCTACTTAGTTAGCTACTGCTAGTTCTGAAACTTGAACTGATTAAAAAAAAACTTAGGAAGTTCCTTCTGCCTCCTAAAACCTTACTGGAAACGGGAATGCACTTATGTTTTGGTCACCGAGTATGACAGTAATACATAAAACAATTTCGAAATTATCTTACCTTTTGTATCCTTCAGTTACCTTACCTACCTTACCTAAGTACCGCTACTGAATGTGCAAAAAAAAATTGTGCGAGGAAACCTTTCGACATTATTCTCCACAAGTACTTTTGGGCTAGGAGGCTGATTTCGAAAAACTACCTACCTACATATCTTGAGGTCACAAAGCGAACTCGTGTCCATAGGTATGTATAGTATATATTATTCTTAGTAAGCCATATCAACAAGTCGGCATATTAAAAACACTAAGGGGGATCATGATGTATGTTTATTATCCATCAGCCTGTCAGACCGTTCTCAACTAATGAAATCGTGAAATTTCGAAAGAGGTTTGACTATTACCCCCTAGTACCTCCAGAAAACGGGTCCAATATCTAGTGCCTATGATGAGTATGCTAACTAAAAAGTGAATTAAAAACCTAATTTTGAAATACCTACGTAAAACAAATTAAAGGAACATGTGACGAGGGATATTGTCTCTGGTACCTAGGTATACCTACGTACTTATATAGTTAATAGGTATTATTCGTTAGATAATTATAAGCAGCACACGTGCCGAGGAATACTTACCTACTTATACGAATACCTAATGGTATAGGTAATAATGTACCTACATCTACATTAAGTACGAAAGTTTTAAGATAGGTATTAAAACATTAGTACCATTACCCTATTACCAAGTACTTCAAAATGCTCTTAAAATACACCTCTTACCAAATTCACCATAAACCAGAGCATTCAGCAGCATCGACAAAATTGTATACTTTTGAGTAGTCATCATTTCACATATTTTAGACACATATACTGGACGGCTATTAATTAATGTGTAAACGTACAGGTCGCTCAGTGTTACGTTTGAATTCTGCAAGCAGAAAAATAATTAGTCTTTATCATACTTAATTGCTTGTCAACAATTTCATAAATAAGATAAAAGTTGGATTAGCTACGTTACCTTTAAAGACGGTGATAAATATCGACAAATTAATAGCATGGTGCAGAAAAAACTAGACTGGAACATGAAAAACACCTGTAAAGTAAAGCATAGTTTAAATAGCCTAACATTAATATTAACCTCAAGTCTGACCAACTCACCTGTCCGGCATAAATTTTATTAAACAGATATACGCAGTCGGCAATTTTATCATACATTTGCATAAGCTCGAACCAGCTGTAGTGGCCGCAGAGTTTCTGTTCGAGTATTCGCGAGTCAGCGAATGTTTTCTAGAACAGTTGGAGGATTGTTTTGATAGCGATAGGATAAAATAATATCCTATTTTCATTATGCATTATGTACACAAGATGTTTTGCCAACTCATAGAAAAGCTTGAACATGTTTAATAAAGCATCTTTTACTTGGTTATGTTGTATTGTATGCTCATGATTAACATAGGTACCAAAGTAAAGCTGAATAGACCAAACGAGCATTCGCCGTTCTATCCCCCGCTCTACGAAATCAACGAATCACATTTTGTGTAACGATCGAATTTCGTAGAGTGGGGGGGGATAGAATAGCGAATGCTCGTTTGGTCTGAATGCACCTTAATACATGTATTATTCCGATGTTAAAGTTGTCGTAATATTTAACATTTTGCAATTAAAAACTGAAAATCAATTGGTACGTACCTTCATGAGTTCATCCCTGAAAGATCTTTTGTAAATAGAAACCTTGTTCCAAGGTATACAATCACTTATTTTTTTCTTCAACAATTCATTTAAAAGTAATATTCTGGTATATATGTTTACAAGAAATGCTATAATAATAGCCCCTTGCAGAATTAAGGAATATAGCAGAAAATACACCGATACGTTCTGTATATTGAATGGGCGAAAAATAAAACAACACAACATTTGCACCATGGAATGTAAGATGAAAACGACGAAGACAAATCTTCCTTTGATGAAAAGTGTTTTAGACGTCATAAAGTGTTGGTCAAAATCATTCAATTTCTTTAGCATTTTGTAATAATGCTGACTATTACCGAATGTAGTAATATAAATAAGGTATGTGACCTCCAAGATCGCAAGAATACCGAAACATTTAGTTAAAATGTTTAAGGGGATATCTGACTTGGTATCGTTCCAGCTCTTTGGGGTCATGAAAACTTGAAAAAAAAGCATTGCTGTTATAACAATTAAACTGTATATTTTATTGTGTACTTTCAAACTGTGAATATCATTATTCTTGTATCTTATGATTTGAATTCCGAATATGGAACTGAAGTAGGCAAGTGGTTTCACAGAATTGATAACAGAGTACAGCCCGTATCCGTTTTCGTCTTCGACAGTGCTATCGAGAATTACTGAGAAAGCTGTTGTATCAGATACAATGTTCAATTTGTTTTCGATTTTCGGGTGATATCGAGGGTAAAGTTCTGCTGAGTATAACATGGTGTGAACTCGTCAGAGTCGCCTTCGTAACTAACAGGGCACGGTAAATAGTTAATTTTTGAAAGTCACGGTACAATCAGATTAGGAACTCAACATGTAAACGCAATATCAATCACTGTTCATTTACATGTTGGAAAGGAAATGTTGGTAATTACGAAAGGTAGTAATTTTATTGAGCCTTCACTCACTTTTAATTTCGGAATTCAGCCATAAATTCTCATTAAAGCGTCTTAAAATGTTTTTTCTTACCAATATTCTGTAGGTGATTACGACTGATTTTATTGAACTTTTATTTTGTTTTATTAATATGTGGCCGTACAGAGTCGTACCGTCTATCTAACAAGAAACCCGATTTTCTTTACCTGATCATTGCCAATACGAGTACCTATGTTCTATCGATACAAGCTATCAGTAGGCTAAATCCGACCACACCGTTATTTAATTATCATTATCGTGCACGAACCCTCGTTTACTACTTGTATGATTCGCTAATGAAACCTAAGAAGATCCTCTTGGCAACCAAATTCCTACAGTTAGAATAATCACTTTTTCAAAGTGAATAAATTGTGTCACATTTTACTATTTTACTCGTACTATGAACAGTTGAATAGTCAGATAATTTTAACTAAATAGGTACTTGTAGGTATTTTTAGGTGCCTTCCGACGTTGAAGTTTCGAAATAAAAGTGCGAATTTCTCATAAATATTTCTTTAACAAAATATACAAAAAATAGCTTATTACTAAACCATGGCGAATAAATTCTTTAGCGTTGGATGAAACAAGAAAACTGAACAAAGACAAAGAAAAATGTTAGGTTTAGGTACTTTAGGTGTAGGCATCTACAAGACAAAAAGATAGAAGCATCTGTGTCAAATGAAAACTTGTATAACATAGGCTGGCCATGAAACAAAAATATTCAGATAGCACAGAAGTTTCAATCAGTACATGGAGCCAGTTGGAGAGCTTGTGCCTTGAAAAGCTTACGAATGACTCCCTAAGCTACACATGGAACGGAAGATTGAAGGAGGATTTAAACTAACTTAACACTATGTGAACGATGCTCCAATTGCAGAATACTTGTATTCGCCAGCGCTCTTGAGGTACTCGTTGGTGGAGGTAGCAGAAGCTGAAAAAAAAATGCCACGTAAATAAAAATTACTCAATTATACGACTATTAATTACATACAGACGACGAAGCACTTAGGACTACCTAAACAATCTAGGGCTGCGAACACGGGGTCAACTGGTTAAGTCCATGCATTTTGACACAACGTTTATTACATTCGTTTAACGTCTTATTAGAAGCCTAACCCTAGATTAGGCAAGTGAAACTATGTTTGCTATTATTGATAATTGCCAATACAAAGAGTCTAAATCCCACATCACAAGCCTTGATTGAGCTTACTGTGGGACTAGGTCGATTTGTATAAGATGTTCCAAGATATTTATTTATTGATTATCCCTTATGTACATAAAATAGGTAACATAGGAATTGCGCTTTGGCATTAATTCAATAGATACTGGTACATATGTAGTGCAAAATCCTTTCTCTTCGGCTTTTCCCGGAAACATCCGAATTCATATTGCTGTCACAATGAACTTCAGTATACAGTGTGTGTCCATGACCCGGGGTTTTACGAAAATGGGTAATAATACGCATTATTAGCAATCGTTTTCAAGTATTAACATTTGACAAATAATTAAATTGACCGTACAATTAATTTTATTTCCTACGAACGTTCAATGTAACGCGTGTACTGCTTAGTTGTCAAACGTTGTGAGTGGCTGCGATCTGTCATTGTGAAGTGCAAATTACCGATTAATTTTGAAGTACATTGCTTCCCAATCAACGTTTCTTAGAAAGTTAATTACTTTTTAAATTAGCATTTTGAATCGAATAATGTTCACGGTTTGACTAGAAATCTGCATCGCGTTCCTCGGTATCGATAAAAGCCAGTATCGTAGACACACACTGTATATTGCACTGAAGCTAATTGAGACAGGGAGATTAATTCGGGCGTTTTCGTGAAAAGCCGAAGAGAAGGGATTTTGTACTACATCTCTAGCATTATAGCCTCGTCCTGTCCTAGGTGATTCGTAAAGGACATACCTATTAGAATTTTATCAAATTACGTATAAAAAGCCTGTTTAGGTTGAGGTTACAATTAAATAATATTGTATTTTATGAAAAAATGCAAAACAAAAGAAAACGAATATATTTTTATATTAATTTGGTTTAAATTTCAATAGCTCATAGTTAGTATGAAAGGCAGGACGAGGATAGAGTATAATACATTAGGTACTTAGAGCATGGAATTGCACATGGGTCCATTCCAAAAAAATTAAGATACCTTTCGTCTGTGATGGAGTCACAATCGAGCTTCTAGTGCCCTTAAAATTTATAGTCCTGGGTCGCGTTTTATAAAGTTACAATTTACAATTTCGCTGTTTGCCTCTCTAACGCACGCACTAATTGGCTAGAAAGAGAGGCAAACAGCGAAATTGTAAATTGTAACTTTATAAAACGCGACCCTGATGTCGCATATTTTCAAATCACAGAATTTATAAAAGTTACAGAATTATTCTGAAACAAGCTTTAGACTTAGTATGCCAAAAGTAGCAAATTTTCATATCTATTTGTGTTTAATTTACAGTGTCTAATTTTATGTTTGTATGAAGTAGTACAATCCGCTATCCCAATAATCCAAATTAAATTTATTTTATTAATGGGGGCATAGATCTAGTTAATACTCAAAGATTTTCCAATAATTGTCCTCTATTTGACAATTCTGTTGGCCTAGCCAAGTTGCCATTCTGCAGTCGTATACGATAAGCGATAAGTCACGTGACCATAATAATGTACAGAAATGTCTCTTCGTTCGAATCTGTCATTATCACACATTTATTACTTATCGCTTATCGATTGCACAATGGCATCTTGGCTAAGATTGCTGCCTAAAATATATATTATATTATAGCTTATACATATTAGGGAGGTCCGATCTACGGGGGCTATCATATCAGGGGCCATAGTTTCTACAGAAAATTATATTGTACCTATTTAACGCAGAGTCGCTTAACGAGGATCGAATCAGAAATGAGGAGATTTGTAGGCGAACTAAAGTTACTGACAGATTAGCAAGCTGAAGTGGTAATGGGCAGGTCACATTACATGCAGAGCAGATGGTCGATGGGGTCGAAAAGTGTTCGAGTGGAGACCACGGCTAGGCAAACGCAGCGTAGGACGTCCACACACAAGATGGACAGATAAACTTATGAAGGTCGCCGGGACACGCTGGATGCAGGTCGCATCTAATCGGTACATGTGGAGGTCCAGAGGGGAGGCCTATGTTCAGCAGTGGAGCAGTGGAGTGGAGCAGTGGTCTTATGGCTGAGATGATGATGATGATGAACGCATCATCCGAGATTTAATCCGTTCTAGTGTGAGCCATCCTTTGTACAGACGGACATAGATTCTAGCTTTCAGTTGCAACTATGTACCGAAAATGCAACGTACGAATTCCTAACTTCACATTGAATCATTATAAGTTTCCTGCAGCTGCAGGCAAATCTGAATACATCGATCTCGGCTTGATTTCATGTTTACACTAGTTACTACAGGAACTTGGGATTTGCTTTGCTGTTTTAATAGTAGCCGCTGGAAAGTCAATTGGCTTTGATTCTCTTTAATCATACATTTCGACTATACCGAGTGTTACTAACAAGCGCGCTTTCCTTGAAATTGTTTAGTTAGATACAGATTCATAACCAAACCCTTGGTTTTATTTATTTTCAAACTTGAATGTTATAATTCATAGGCACTATATACCTACATAGGTAGTTGGAAACTGTACCTTGAAGAAATCAACAGGCAGACATGTATTCCGGCATGTAGGTAGTTTAATTTATTGAAAACTGACTAAACTTAGTTTTATTATGTAAATAATTTATAAATATTTAGTTCTAGGTATCAAATTGTAGAACCATTTTCCGGTTTTTGAGTAAGAATATTATTGAATTTAATTGAATTGATCATCATTTATTTCGGGCAACAGGTTCCATATTGTGTTAGTAACATCCATACTTACATGTTAAATATCAAATTAATAATAACCAATAATAACTTTTCTTGAGACATCTTACACAAATCGACCTAGTTCCACGGTAAGCTCAATTAAGGCTTGTGATGTGAGTACCAGGCGACGATATAATTATATAATAGATAGATACATATAGATACTTAAATACATAGATATCCATGACCAAGAAACAAATATTTGTGATAAATAAATACACAAATAATGCCCTCGCCGGGATTCGAACCCGGAACGTCCAGCTTCGTAGGCAGGGTCACTACCAACTCGGCTACGGAAGCTGACAAATTGCTGACAAATTAAGTCCAATTAATTAATTAAAAATTTTGAAATACAAATAAAATTAATATTATGAATCTTACACGTAGGTAGGTGTGTGCACGCCCTTTGGAGAATTTTGCTGTGCTATATTCAAGTCAATATCATCTTATCACAAAGAAGGCCGTAAAACAATGTAGTAAAGCGATGTAAGGCGTCTGAAATATATTTTTTAATGGCCTAGTATGTATCTTACTTCTAGGAATATTATTTGGCTTTCCGAGTTTCCAGTCATTCAAACCGACCTGACATTTATGTGTCCTCTGTTCTTGGTCTCAATTCTTCAAAATAAAGTTTGACTTATTTGCAGCTATTCGGACATTTTGGAGCCCCTATCGTACTTATGTAGGTACTTATACTTACAGTCGTCATTTTGGAAGAGTACTCCAACCAGCCATAGAATCAGTAGTACAATGAGTACTAAAGTCAGGATACTGATAATGAAGCTGATGATCTTGCAGAGCAGGTTACACACGCAACTGAAAAAATTGTGAAAAAATGTTTTATTTTCCTGTTTTGATTTCTGTACAATTATGCTGTGATTAAAGACCGACCTAAAGAAAAATATCGATCATAAGATTCATAAGACGGTTATTGAATGAGGTATTTAGTTGGTGAATATCTGAGCGTTTCAACCGCCTAATTTTAGTGGCATAATTTTTTCCGAAATTTCTAAACATCTTAATGTTATACATACTTCGTCATTTGTTTATGGTACCGTTCCTCCTTCAAATGACAAAGTAGCACATCGTAACGAATATAAACTTCGGTAAAAATTATGCCAACAAAATTAGGCGGTTGAATCGCTCAGATATTCACCCTTGTACGATATAAAAAATCACCAATAATTTATTTTCATCATCATCATCATCTCAGCCATATGACGTCCACTGCTGAACATAGGCCTCCCCTCTGGACCTCCACAATTTATTTTATTAATTGTATAATTGTAAGATTGCAGAGCAACTATACTACTAGAAACATTTTGTATTTTTAATTTTCCATTTTAAAATTGACTTTGTACTGAATAGAATTTCACTCTATACGGAGACTTTGATATTACGTATATTATTCATAACGATTTTAAAATTAGGCATTTGTAGTCACTGTACCAGCTTTCAGTTAACTGTAGTGCGTTGAAGATGGATGGTGCCAGGGTGTCTACGCATGCAGCACCCTACTCTACAATTTGTTCCATGTTCTACAAGTTCATTTTTATTAACCTAATCTATTTTATACTAGTCTATAATCGTTTCACACAGACCTTATTATTTACGCAAGAGAACTTATTCTTTCATAGTGTTCTTATATGTGGGGCTTTTAAGCTAGTTGTGAGTCTAAGTCATTAAATGTTTGGATTACCTTCCTAGTTACGTGTCATACGTAACATTAGTCATAGGAAATTACAATGTTATCCTATCTATCTAATGACTTCGTATCTTATCGGTCCGAAAATATTTGTCCAGAGTCCGCCTTTATGTTAATTTATGCGCATTCTTTTTTAGGCATTTGCATCTCATAAAGGAAAAGGAAATCCTGTTATAACAATAAGTTATGTATATTATTGTATAAATATACAACGTACAAACAAAAATATACAGTTTTTTATACTGCCATTATTTTGGAATTACTCGTATGTCATTATCACAAAAGGAGCCAAATTGAAAACCAGCACTGGACGTCAGTCTAGCATTATGCTGAGCTTGGTACCCACTGCCAACATGAACTGCTGAATGCATGTTTACCTATTAAGTAGACTATAAGCTAACCTAACATATATTCAGTACTAATATAGATAAAAAAAAAAACTTGTATCCAATTTCATGTTTCGGCAATAAAGTTATTTGAATTTGAAAATATGTCTTTGGCGCCCAACGTCCAGTTGCATTTTAGGCCGAAGCAAGACTATTGACATATTTATCGCTCTTATTACACTGGCAGGGTTTTCTTCGACCGACTTCAGTTGTCAGACCTTAACCTAGTTGGGGAACTTCCCTATTAAATTAAAGTTCCTGGACCGAAATTCCACTAAACGCAATTATTTGTGTGATAAGCACGGTTTTGCTCTAGATTTAGGATTGTTTAAATTTACAGGTAGGATCAATAAGGTAATTTTTGCACATTGATTTTATATATTCGTTAAAGTTAATATTTATGTTATTAAACAACAACACAAGAGTTACATTGTAGGTATTAGGTATTTTTTATGAAAAATTCTAAGACTTGTCTTAAGCTTTCTAAATGACCACTATGAATTCATTTATAAGAATATGCGCGAATATTTCATTAGTTATTATAAAATCTTGATTATTTAAGGATAGAACATATCATAATATATGTTTATTTTGTCATTTTGGCATGACGCATAATTTATTTACATTATTGGCACATAATCAATAGGTAATGAAATAACAGTAATACAGTTTAAACGGATGATTATTCATTAAATAAAAGTAATAGGTACTCGTAACTTACCACATTTTGTTATATTTTAAAACTGTATCTTTAACACAAACACTGAAGCTGCCACAGACTATGTATCAATACTGAGTGAGCTTAAAATATTAGCTCTATACCTACTGATCAGGTGTTATCTCTCTTATCTTCGATAACATTAACGGGAAACCAGTGATACGATAATACCGCAACCACGAATCTGACGACCCGAGTGAGTTAGTAGGTAAATACAAGTAGGTATGAAGACAACAAAAAGCCTTAGAAACGACAACGCTGTGCTAACATGCTGAAGCCATAACGCTTAAAAATCAACCACTTATGCATGTACCTATGTAGTATATTAGCACTTTCACTTTATTTGCCAATTAGTAGCATTTTCACAATTCCGTTTTTTTATAAAGGGTTTTTTGGAGATATAGGTACGAGTACGATCGACAATGATAAACTAGAATACTTGTCTTGTAGCGCGTTTTAAAAAAGGTACATTTTTAATGAGGACTAATACATATTATTTATTATTTTAAAGTGAGTAGTAAGAGTTTACAAATGGTGGTAGGGTTAGTTTTTGGTTACATCTTATATCAACAATCAGCCTGAGTGTCGCGTACAATAATTTTTATTTATTTTATTTTATTTATTCAGAAAACCAACAGCTAACAGTAACAAATACAGATTTTGTTCAATATGTAACTGCAAAGCCAATTACAGGTTTTCGCATATAGGATACAAGAATACAAGAAACAGAATTATACCAATGCTAAAGACATAAGAAAAATCAGGCATGCAGAGACACACAATAATTTGACTATTATGCATGTCACTGATAAATAAAAATAAAATATGGATTTTGTTTTAAGCCGATAACGTAGTTCCCGAGATATTTAGAGATATGACAGACAGACAAGACAGTGGCGCCGTAATCGTAAGGAATTTAACATTTTCGGTACGTACGAACCCCAATTATACAATGAAGGCTAAATTACTCGCTAGCAAATGGTAATGATTTTTTTTGTTTTTCGTTGGCTTATGCAATAATATTAAACTTTTTGTATTTGTAATATAAAGAGTAAGAGTAAAGAGTAAACTTATTTGCAGAAAAAATATAAAATGCCAACTCTCTTCGGAACGAAACTAACGCTTTCAAAGGAAGTTAAATACCTAGGAATAACCCTGGATGACAAACTCAACTGGGGCAAACATTTGGACAATAAACTGAACAGAGCTACAGTAACCTTTTGGCAATGCCGAAGGATGGTGGGCAAGAGATGGGGCCTAGCACCTCCCATAATACTGTGGCTATACAAAATGGTCATATTGCCGATGATCAGCTATGGCTCGGTTGTGTGGTGGCCTCGCACACAGCAAACCACCACAATAAATAAACTAAGCAAGATACAAAGACTAGCATGTGTGGCAACCACAGGCTGCATGAGAACCACTCCGACTGCAGCACTGGAAATAATGCTAGGACTGCTACCGTTACATATGCACATACAGAAAGAAGCGGCCGCCACAGCGCTTCGGCTTAAAAACCTGAACTTATGGTCAAACCTCAGCTCGGCACACAAAAAGATCTATGACAAGATGATCTCTAGTATGCCAATACTTGAGGCACCTATTGACAAAGTACCAAAGACGATGATCTTCTGGAAAGATTATGCCATATCGTTAACAGAGGATCAGAAGGAAGGACTGAATCAAACACACCTAAGAATATTTACAGATGGCTCAAAAACAAATGAAGGTACCGGATGTGGAGTCTTCTCAGAAGACCTTAACATGCACATTTCGAGACCTCTAGGAGAACATAGCACAGTGTTCCAGACGGAATGTGTAGGAATAATAGAAGCCTGCAAGGCACTGAGGAGACGAAAAACCAAAAATGAAAATATACTAATACTGTCAGACAGTAAATCAGTGCTGCAAGCGCTACAAAGTAACAAATTCACCTCAGAACTCATATTAGAATGTCACAGCTGCCTCATGGAGGAAAGCAAAGAAGGGAACAAAGTGACTATACAATGGATAAAAGGACACAGTGGCTCAAGAGGAAACGATGCGGCGGATGAACTGGCGAGAAAAGGATCAGAGACACCGTCGTACGGACCGGAACCCATCATACCACTACCTTTATCATACATACGAAACCAACTCGGTCTATATCACCGACATCTCCACAATAAATGCTGGAACGATCTGGTTTCCTGCAGACAGACCAAAGAAGTACTACCCGAATTGAACTGTAAACTCACTAAAACCCTACTACGAACGCCCAGACACAAACTGAGGAAAATAGTAGGATTGATCACGGGACACAACACATTAAACAAACATCTGCACAATATGGGCAAAACAGATAGCCCTATGTGCAGGGCCTGCATGGAAGAGGAGGAAACAGCAAAACACATTCTTCTAAATTGTAAACAGGTAGAGGTATACAGGAGTAGGCACTTGGGGACTCCACATACACTAAAGGAGGCATTTAGCAACCTGAAACATACACTGAGTTTCGTGGAGGAGCTTGGATGGTTGGAATAGGGCTACCTCGCTATCACGCAAAAAAGGCACGATGGTTGTCGAGTTGCGGAAAAAGCCCAGGATAACTAACTAACTAACTAACTAACTAAGAGTAAACTTATTTGCAGAAAAAATATTAAAAAAAAATCACAAATGATGTCCGGCGAACTCCAAACTAGGCTGAGCCTGTATCTTGGAGCTCGCAAAGAGTACGTATACATACAGGAAAATAAATAACAAACCTTAGAAACTAGATAACATTATTAACATTATTATAAGGTGTATTATGTGTGAGTGTAGTAGATAAGTGTTAGTGTAAGTGTGAGTGACAGTGTAAGTGTAAGTGCGAGAAAGAATTCCAAAAAATAAGTTTGCCACAAGTTTAAGAATAATTGTGATAAAACTGCAATAAATCTTCTGTGTCATTATATGAGAGGGTCGTAAACCATATTTTCAATTTAGATTTCATGCAATATATAATGCAGTTTGAACTTTTCATACTCAAGCTTCGAATTATTAGTGTTACCTATGTTATTTGGTACACTGCTAGGAAAAAAAACCTACATTTAAATAAAATACGCTGAAGTCTAAAACAACAACAATACAATGTAAATGCCAGTATGTATTTATTTATTTAACCTTTATTGCACAAGAAAAACAAGATAACAAAAGGCGAACTTAATGCTAAAAAGCATTCTCTACCTTCTCCACCTTCGGGTAAAGCAGATAATCTGTGGATGATGCAACAAAAACTTATATTAGGTACTTATGTGTGAGTAATATGTCATCAAACATTTTAGATTACAGTATACGTACATAATAATAATATAATAAACATACATACACAGGGTGGTCCAAACCTTGACGTCAATTTTTTTTTTGATTGCTTGCGTCATGAGCTATCAGAATATACCCCATGTATGTTAGCCGATTTTTTGTAGTTTTCGAGTTATGAATTTTTGAAAAATTTTTTTGAGAAATTCTGGAATGAAGAAATTTATTATTAAAAAAAAAAACTATTGGGTTTTTTAACTAGTTTCTTTTTGTAAAAGTATAACTACAAATAAAGCATTTACTGACAAAAAAATTAGCGTCTTCACTTTGATACAAATAGGATAAAAAAAATAGCAAATTCAAAATTTTACACTAAAAAAAGAATTTTTCAAATCGGTCCACGCGTCTTCGAGTAATCGGGGAACATACATAAAAAAAAAAAAAAAGATTTCGACGAATTGTTAACCTCCTCCTTTTTGAAGTCGGTTAAAAACGCATCAAAATAGCATTAATGTAAGTAAATAAAAAATGAAACATATCCCAAGGAATTTTCGTATTCTAAAGACCGCCCTAGACCTTGAGCCTTCGTAAAAGCAAAAAAAAAGTGATACTAAATGATAAGGATTTTTCGGAGTAGTCGGTCAAATAAACTTAAAAAAGCTTAAAATTTTAAAGTAGTAAAAAATTACTTGAGTAACTACACAAATTGAGTTTTCGTGGTATTTTCTGTCTTTATTTATTGATAAGAACAACAATACAAACGAAATTTTACTTAATTATTAAATTAAAAATTTAGAAGCTTTTTTTAAGTTTATTTGACCGACTACTCCGAAAAATTCTCATCATTAAGTGTCACTTTTCTTTGCTTTTACGAAGGTTTAAGGTCTAGGGCAGTCTTTAGATTACCAAAAACCCTTGGGATAATTATGTTTTATTTTTTTTATTTACGTACATGAATGCTATTTTGATGCGTTTTTAACGTACAATTTTGAATTTGGTATTTTTTGTCCTATTTTTATCAATGTGAGGACGCTAATTTTTTTGTCAGTAAAAGCTTTATTTGTAGTAATACTTTTACAAAAAGAAAATATAAAAAAACCCAATTATTCTTCATTCCAGAATTTCTCAAAAAAAAATTTTTTTTAATTCATAACTCGAAAACTACAAAAAATCGGCTAACATACATATGGGGTATATTCTGATAGCTCATGACGTGAGTAATCTAAAAAAAAATTTTTGACATCAAGGTTTGGATCACCCTGTATACTTCGTAATAATATACATATACCTACTTATAATGCATAGAGATGGAACATACAAAAATGAAAGATCAGGAATCTTAAGTTCTGCTAGCAAAGTATAGCCTGAAAGGTTTCTTAAAAGCAAACCTATTCGGTCACTGTCTAATGCTAGTGGGGAGAGCGTTCCAAAGACGAGCGGCTTGTACAGGGAAAGAATTGGTCATGAAGCCCGTTCGATGAGAAGGTATGGTGAGAGAAAGGTTGCCCGAAGAGTGGAGCTCACGCACACGCGAAACGCCGTAAAAGAGAAAAACAGTATAACGTAGTACGTGTATTGAGTATAACGTACTTTGTAAGAACAGAAAAAATAGAAATCAATCATTTATTTAAACGACATTTTTTATTGAACCTACAATTCCATAGTAGAGTCAATCTAAAAATAAAAGTCATCAGTGCTTGATGCGTTTAACCTTGCACTAATCGCTGATCAAAGTGGGTACTACACTGGTACATCCCCTGACTATTATTGTATAATATCCCCTGACTATTATTGTATAATATGTCAGTGCGCAATGTTCACTGATCTCATATGCTTTGCGGCCCTTTATCGCCTTTATTAATTAGTAACATGAAACAACACAGTTTTCAACCGTTTAAAAATATCTATTCAAACTCATCACAATATGTCTATATTAAGCGAATTGAATAAGTATTGTGATAAAAAGTTTTGTGTATTTTTTTAACTTTTTCCATTAAAGCGGATTCCCCGGAGCGAGGCGGCGCCGCTCGCGTGAGAATGAGCAATTTCCTCCGACCGCCACGATTTCGATCTGACTTCCTGTCTGGCCAGCGATTTTAAAATTTATAGAAGCGCTTTACATGAAATTGAAAACAAGAACAAGACTGATTGTGAGAGCGAAGCTCAAGAATGCTGTGCTGTAAAAGATGGGCGCGAAAATTCCAAGTTTCGGGCTCGGATATTGTAAATTTTGAAATCGTACGTAACGAACTTACACTGAAAAAAATATTTACCAAAGTGACTTAGGTTGGCTATATTACGAGGAAACTTTGATATATGTAACAAATCCTTGCTATCAAATTTACAAAACTAAAAAGGTTGAAGTCTATATACCAGAGTTCTGGTTAAATCAACAAAGAACATTGTACATTATACCAAACAACTGGTGAAATCAACAAAAAACTGGTGTAATCAACCAAATTAATTTAGTAGAATGCCAACATAAAAAGTTTGGTAAAATCAAAAAAAAATATTGTGATAGGACCCAGTCAACCTTTATTTCCGGTTAGAATTACGCAAGATCTGATAAATCCAACTTAGCATTTTTTTCAGTGTACCTATAGAAAAGTAATGGAATATTTCTATTCGCTCTACTTAATCAAGAACATGTTACTTAAGTGTAAATAGGTAGACAGCCAAGTAATTACTTAAGTAGTTGCAGATGCTTGTAAAAGCGTCTAAACGGATAGTTATCCAGCAGAAGAGGACGACATCTCCAACGTCAAGTCATTTAATTTTGAAACACGAATGTAAGTTTTAGACGATTAATTCATTTTACATTCTCGTTTGGAGTCACATTTCTTTGAACGGCACTTTTGACTGTAATAGTTTGATAATTATTTTCTAAGCATTTTTTCCCTTACACAGAACTCTCGTTCATTTTTCAGTTCGTTGATATCTTTGTTTCTTTGTTTTCAAAAGATTAAAAGATGACTTTACCGGTTTAGCTATTTTTTTTTTAGTTTCTGAGGTCGTAAATTTTGGTGCCAGTGTTTGGAACTATTGATGATGATATAGGGTATATAATCAATAGTAGTTTTTACAATTGCTTGAGCCTTGGTTTTTATGTAAGTACAGCTATATGAGCTCATACATAGGTAGTTGCACTTGGAAAAAGACTATTAAGTGTATCGGAAACATTCTAAAGTCTATAAATCAGGTGTGATTGCAAATCGGCGCAGTCCATTGCCCGAACAATGCCATCGGAATAACGAACTCAATTGTGCTTCGTCTACCGAGGACCCTCCTGGGCTATTGTGTTTTCTTCTAACACAAATAAACATTACTTTTATTGTTACTTTAACAAACATTTCAAACTCCAAAAATAAATTCTGAAAAATTACAAAATTGCTTTTGATTCATATTAGATACAAGTCATTCAACAGAAGGTCTACAAACATATTTATATAGGTATACATACATACTATTTAGAGTAACTTTAACTCAAATACTTGAGTCAATTACAAAATAATTAACACAGTTAAAACAAATATTACAATCGTTTCCATTGTGTTACCAAAGTTAGTCAAACAAACTATATGGTAAAATCGTAAAACAAAAATTATGATGTGAAATTTTGTAATCATGTATGTACAATTTTAATTATGAGTTGTAGCTAGTTATCAACCGACTTCAAAAAAAGAAGTTCTCAATTTAACAATTTTTTGTATGTATGCTACCATTGCTACCTACTCGATGTCTCCGGGAATCGTGAATCGAATTTAATTTTTTTTATTGATGGGGGGATTTACCCCCCGAAATGGTCCCGTTGGCACTAAGTCGGGGTCTGACAATGGGATCTTGGAGAAATCGGGTGAAATATTATTTGATTATAATTTAACAGCTTATTGGCGAGAAATAAGTGATATCTCCATGCATAGTAAAGTCGCTGGCAATAGAAAATTTACATTGTCCGCAATTTTTTTTACGGCGTGACCCTATTAGAAACTAGGTACTAGAAAAGTGATTGATACTAAATGAGTTATGAGTCAGGTTCCTACTACAGATGGTAGATAATTGCGGTTTTTTTTACCATCGGTAATAAAACCTAAATTCACAGTAATATAAATATTACCATTTCGTTTCAATAATTATTTTATTAAATAAAATAAGGGAAAATGAGTCCAAAAAGACAAAATGCTGAAAGTTGAATAAATGTCCTTTTATAAAAAAATATTCCCCGTGATTAAGGAGCTTTCATACCTTTCATTTTACGATGCTATTTGAAAATCCCTGACTTACCGAGGTATTACCTGCCTTTACCTTATTTATTTTTTTAGTGCGACTACTGACAATGGCTCTTAAATACCTACTGCGTGTTCGAATGTCGTGTCGCCGGGCCGGAGGCCCTGGAATTATGTTTTCTTTTAACGATTCTTTACCATTTAACATTATAAATATCAAAATAATTTTCCTGAAAAGTTTACAATTTTCATCAAAGTTTCAAAAGGGGAAAAAGGCTCTCCATGGGTCACAAGTTGTAGTCGCAGACAGAAAACTTGGAATTTGCAGAGATCGAACAGTTCTTGATTGCACTCCGTTGGCGAAGTTTTTAAATTTTATACTGTACCAGTATTACGGTCGTATCTAAAGTTGCATTTTTTTAAGATGAGGATTCTATTTCAAAACTTGGTATTGGAAAAACGAAGATGAGGTGACAAAATTGTCTTGATTATTTTGCTACTTCTGAATAAATCCATTTAGTAAACTTTATATAGTTTTGACTCATACTCGTATTTATTTAAACTATCACGATATTCACACGTTACTATATTTTTTTTAAATTATTTACAATTTGAAACTGAACTGAATTGCGTATAAATGTGTTTCGAAAATTACCTCCGACGACATTTCGATTACACGAATGTCATTCTCCAATATCACGAGTGTAATGCCGTTATTTCGCCCTGGCCTGGCCAGACCCAGGCGGGCTGTCGAGCGCTATTGCATTAATTCAGCCCTGCAGTAGTACTTTCCTAGGCAACACTTTTTGATTAACATAAATAAATGGCCCTAGGTTACTTTAAAACATCTTTGTAAAGTACCACATTTAACGTGAAAGACATTTTGAGTGTAGATGCGTCATTACGCTCTAGGGCAATCAAGGATTTTGATACAACACTACGTCACACTAGCGCGGCGCCCGCCGCCCCACGCAGGCTGGCGCCAAAGTGTAAAATAGTACATTACGATACGAGTGCGAAAAACATGAAATTCGAAACGAGCGGCGATGTTTTAAAACACGACCGATAGGAAGTGTTTTAAATCGACACGAGTTACGAATTTCGTTTTTGCACGTGTCTCGTACGACAATTTTTAGTGCAGATGGCCCTTCGAAGTTTTGGACCTGACGTAAAATGACACACTTCTCGCACTAGAGCCTAAAAAAGGCTTACCATCTGCACTAAAAAAATAATTTAGACCAATTTAGAATAGTTTTGTGGAAATAAATTGTTTTATTTACTTTTATTGCCTCACAGGTGTGATGAAAAACATTGTGTGTGCCACGGGCGGTACAAGAATTATGAACTCGTGTGAAGTAAAGCCCGCGCCTTCGGTTTGGGCTTTACTTTCACACTCGTTCACAATTTCTTATTTACCGCCCTTAATACACAATGTACAATATTAACATGATCACTTTGAAGTTTTTACCGAGTTATTGGAGCGTTATATGTACCTACATACATTTGCCAGACTAGTATATTAATGGTAGGTAAACAAATTGTCTGTGACCGTTTAACTAGGTTTTTTTATTTTCCACAATCGTGGATACACTATTCCATGCATAGAAAACGAAAAAAAAAAACTGAAAAACCTAAAAAATTGGCATTGTACCATAATCACGTAGGTCCTTTCCTTTAAAAACTTAAATTTTTAGTACACATAAATTTTTAGTTAAAATTATTGATATTTATTAAAGTAAAAATTAATCTACGAACGTGTTTCACGATATGTGATGTGAAAGACAACAAATACAAGCTTGCAATGCAAAGTTTAAGGTCAGCCTTTTGTTTTTTTTTTCGTTTTCTACTGGTGTGTGGATTATTGCGATCCCAGCGTGCAGGCTGATGGACTATGATGGACGAGCGAGAGAGTAAAAGTGAGTTACGCTCTCGATAGAGATAGCTCACGCCGCTAACCTCTTGGTAAATGTACAGGGTACTCAAGTAAATACAGCAGGATATCAATAGGTACACCTACGCTGTTAAGTTTTCTCCGAAAACAGTTAAAAAGGAGGTACGTTAGGCAATGCTATTATTCGAACTCTTTATTACCCATTAATATATTTAGTTGGAAACTTAGTATATGACACTTTCGGTTGACTAAAATGAACAAATAAAGATAGCTGATGTAGATAAGCTGAGTTGATAAATCAAAAATGATTCACGTGGTGATTAATACAAAAAGATAAAGCGTGTTGATACGACATAACAAGATAACTATTGAAATATTATTTATTTCGGCGATAAGAGCTATCTGTTACCGTCTTTTTTTCAGGAACGCGCATATATATAAGTATATGAACCTACCTATGCATATACATCTATTATATAATTTTCGACAATAGGAAAACCCAAGTTTGAAAAATGTAGGCATGAAAGATGGGCGTGGTCCTTAGAATTGTTTTATATTTCACAGTTTGATTTTCCAGGCTTTGAATATAAATATGATTATAATTTTGAAATATATGATTATAATTATGATGATTATAAATCTGTTTGCCGAAATCAGAATACCTCAAAAGAGAGAAGACTCCTAGCCGCATTAAATACGTACCCAGGTGGATAATACACCCAGCGGTTACTCTATCACATCATCAGCCTATAGTGGTCCAGCATATAGTCCACTGCTAGCGGCACTGCAAGCGGATTGGCGATCGCAGTAATGTGTCCACTATGATGATGCTGCTGCCCATCATCAATCTTTTTATCAATGTCTGTGACACTTCAATCCCTTAGTCGACTCTCACGACACCCGCAGGAGGATTTGGGGTGGTGACAAATGTATTCTTATTGCCTTTACCACACGGCTAACTAAAGAAGAAGTGCAAATGTAACTCGGGATCCATATCAACCGTGACCATTATGTAAACGAAGATGCCATGCTCTTTCGTCTGAAGCATATATTCAGCTACCTAGTAATAGGAATATTAACCGTTTTCCTCGAATCACTAAGTAGTTGGCGCAGCTGTGTACAAACTATTGCTGTTAGTTTGGGACTCCTCGTTCCAACTACAAGTCATCCCCTAAGTATTTGTCTTTGAATAAGTTGGTGCACACACTGCGCTCAACTCTAGCTGATTCATAAGGTTGGATGTATGTGTATATGCCGTTTATATTTACCAACAACGAGTGGGAATTTCAATATTGCTCCTACGATACTTGTACTTAGATTCGAATTCTATGGTATTTAGTATATTTAATATTTGCCAGTGTATCACCTGTAGGGGAGAGTGGGTAGCATTCGTACAGTGAGAGCATTTGTACATAACAGTAATCATTGACTATCCGCCATGCAGACATGATAGCATTTATAAATATGCGTAGACCTTTCATATGCATAAGCTTATCACCAACGAGAGTCGGAAATACGGCAGCTAGTTGTTCAAAAAATAAATGTGTTTGTCACATCAAACTTATGATTTTTGATTAGGTACCCAGTTATTTATGGATACATTTTTAACTTTTTTACTTTTTGTTGGGGTACCTTCGTCCAGTCCTAAATTTGTGAGAGTTTGCACTGTACGAATGCACCCCAAATTTTTATTGCGAGAAAATTGTTATTACCAATTGTAGTCGACAATGTGTTTTTTTAGAAAGGAATAAAAAGAGTTGATAATAGAACTAATCCTGTGCTTAGAAATAACACGTATGGCGCGCTTTCGTACAATTTTCTCTTTTCGGGAAAAGGCGTCTTACGTTGCTATGCTTCTTGGTACCAGCTCTAAACTAACGTAGCCATCGAGCAACATTGATTTCATTTTGAAATCGCCAGCAGTTTTTTTCTACGAGGCATAGTGTAAAAAATGTTTATTCAAATCCTACCACCTTTTCCTAATAAGTATACTTGACGCAGAATTAATTACACTAATATTTTCGCGTCTATGAATACGGGTCAGGTGCATTTTTTCATAGAAAATACTGGAAACATGCTTATTACAAATATTTATAATACAAGAAGAACCGTTTTTAACATCAGATTGTATTGGAATTTGCCTGAAGTTTTCACCCGATCCGAAAAACACGGAACTTTATCGTCAGATGACTTCGTAGATATAAAAATAGCAACTCATGATTAAAAAACTCGTATTACCATATATTTAAGGTGGTTTTCTTAAACGGTCTACATTTTAGTCTATACAAACCGACCTAATACATTTTTAAGTTTTTTTGGAGAAATTCCAATACAACCAGATTTTAAAATAAATTTTACCTTAACTATAAATATTTTGGGAAAATATTTGAAATCTTTGAAAAAAAAACCACCTGACCCGTATCCCGTATTCATTGACCGAGTGTGTAATACAACACTAAAAAGACGTCACAAGCGGTGAACTCTCTGAATGATACTTATTCGGTTTTATTGCAGTCCTCACAGGAGTGTGAGGACTGCAAAAAAAGCGTTATGCGTGAACGTAATACAAAATAATAATATATTCCGAGTATTATTCGCAGAACTCATGGTCTCTTCCACTGCTATTTATGTTCAAGTACTTCCTTTTATTGCTGGCGCTCAATACCTTAAATATTGGTTCAAGCGAGATGCAGAGACTCCGTTATTCTGTAAACAAATCAGATAAATAAGTTAAAATAAACTTATTTTTTAAAAGTCACATTTATTCAAGAATTTAAATTGAATGTTGATTTAATCAAATTACCAAATCATATTATCGCAATATCTTTCTAGTTTCAGTACCTACTATCTCTACTACTTTCCTCGCGGGTGTCGTAAGAGCCGACTAAGGGATTAAAGTGTCATTGGTCATTCTTTGATATAGCAGCGTCATCATAGTGAGATAGGTTGATGATGTATGTACGAGTATGTATGTACCTACTACTCTACCTCAAACAAATATTGGGAGTTGGCAGTAGTTCCTAAAGTTAGCATACGAATCAGGACTAACATGAGTTGTATCAAGCTAGCAACAACTTTTCTAGGAACGTAAGCAGGTGTACTTATTTGAATAGATATCGATGTTTCAAGCCTTTTTATAAAAATTGTGTGCAATTTACGATTAGCGAATTCAGGAAACTTGATAAATATCAGTACCATGACTAATCACTTGATAATATATCTAATATAAATAATAAATAATAGTTCCTAGTGTAACATTGCCGCTATATAAAAAAGTGACTATGTATAATTATTCATTATCCGGGCACATCCATGTAACTGTAATGAAATGACCATTTGACCGCCTGTTTATTTATACTTATGATCAAATGCAAGTGGTACACTATATCTGGATACGTATTATTTTGATATCTAGACATACCTAATAGCAGTAAAATTTTCACAATTAATTAATAAACATGCGAGAAATTGGTCACTGTCATTACACTGTTGTATGGCATTGCACATCCAGTAACTCCCGGAGATCTTTATAGGGTCGTCTGTCTTGTGGTTTCGAATTGAGCACTTTTCGACTTTATAGTTCTATGTCGGTGACTTTAGTTCATCTACGGATCTCCTCAATTCTAATTCGATCTCGTAGAGAAACCCCGAGTATAGCCCTCTCCATAGCTCTATGCGCGATTTTGAGTTTTAAGAAGGACCACGTTTTGGCGCCTTACAAATTATGCTATGAAGAACTGAAATGTTAACCACTTAATGTATTACTTGTGGACGCATTAGCCGTATTAAAGCCTGGCTGGAGTTTAGTTCAGGATAGGGCAATGGCGCAATCCGCTTTCCTACCCCCGTGCCCCTCGTCCGGCATCCTGCGGAAACGGTCTCGCGGCGACGGAAACGTCTGTTTAAACTGAACTGTTATTCCCGTCGACCAAAGAGTGAGAGTAGGAGGTATACCGTTATTAGGTAAGTACCCACTAAACATTTTTTTTTACAAAAAAGAAAACTTACCTACTTTAAGACAGGTTTGCTTATGATATAGCTAACTTAAGGCCAAGCACAAAATTCGTCCGTCAACGGCAAATTTCGAATATTAGGTGGATCCGTCTCTGTCATTCTAATAAAGTCTTTGCTGGAGTGACAGGGACAAATGCTTGAAATGTTAATTTCCAAGATTACGGTAGGTCATGGCAAAAGCCTTCTCTTAACTATTTAAATAAATCCAATCATATCCAAATCAATGCATGATTGGTTTAATTGCATTTCAATAAACTATTTGAACTAGGTAGGTACTTCTGTTAGAATTTAGGTAGGTAGTTACAACATTTTTTTATCGAGCTATTATTCCAAACGTTCCTAATGGATACAAAAAATAAATGGTAATTTCGAGGTGTTTATCATATTGATTTATGAATGCAAAGAGCATTACGAGTACTAATTACACTAGTTTCATTTAGGTTAAATGACAACATCAGCATAAAAAAAACAAATATTCATTGTTCAACATTTTGCCAGTATTTGCAATAAAAGTAACCATATATCAAAAATATTTCCGTTAGATTCCTATTTTTCCCTAATTCCTATACCTACATTGCCATCTCACACTATAGGGTGAAAGCATAAACACGGAATTTTTGGTAGATAAATACTTAAGATCTGATCCCGTTTTATGCTGGTTTCTTTTAAGCGATTCGCTTTTCAAAACGTTGGAATACATATAAACCATCTGATAACGAACTGGAACCAGTTAGCTGTACACTCTTTGAAAGTGTTGCATTTATCTTAATAATCAATACCTATAGTTTTTTATGAGTATTCCAGACTCAGTAGCAAATAATATATGTCAATTCCAAACGCTCAGTACTACGCAGCTTAGTTTTTTTTGTCACTCTTACTTATTAGTGCGATAAGAAAAGTGGCGTTTTGATCACGACTGAGTGCTGTTGGCAATATTGGCACGTAGGCTACGTACGCGCTTAGTGCTTGTAAAATTGTACAGAATGACAACATGATGCATTATCTCTATATCGGTGTTTTTTATGTCTGTTTTCCAAGGGGAGCGAAGCGGACTCATTAACGCCTCCGTTTAATGTTCACTGATGGTGGCACTCGCAATAGTAAACTGCAGACTAAAACTTCGCAAGCGATAAACGTGAAACGAAGTCATTTATGAGTCGAGTCCGCTTCGTTTGAAGTGGAAACTGGGAATTAGGCTATGAAGCCTAAAAATGCCGGCAGGTTATTGAGCTGTTTTATACTTACGCGCTATTAGGTACAGTGGTATAGTCGCAGTCAGATACTGATGTATTTGCCCTCCTATTTGTGAGCACCCTTGCCGCTCCAACATAACTGATGACGACTGTACAGACATAGCGTCGGTCGGAGGGTAAGAAAATGCTACACTGGATGTCCCTTGACACGGATGACGGACGACCTCCATATTAAAGGGTCACTGGGAGTTAGTGGGTGTGGCCTATGGCGGACCGCACTTTGTAGCGATTGATGTTAAGGCCAAATATTTAAAAATGAAGTTTTTCGTAACTAGTAGTTCGTAAAAAGAGAATTATTTACCATAATACTATCTAGCGACATCGGCACTTCCAACCAAATCGATTGCTTTAGTGGGACTTGCGATATTTCAAAATGTCGCAATAGAAAGAGGCGTGGACAGAGTTGCGCCATAGGGAATCCTTTTGCACCATTTTACCGCCTATTTTATTAAACAAAAAAACAAATATAAAAAAATATACAGTAACTTTGCTTAATTACAACTGAGTAAGTATCAATAGATTTGTAGGTCCTTACCTGCTACTCACAGTATTACCAGCAAAAAACCTTTACCTCACCGCAATACCTTATGCCATACCGATATTACCAACAACCAGATTAACCTTTACCGATTGATCAGACTGTCCTTGGTACAAAGAAACAAGAAGATATCAATCTCGATCATAGAAACAAGAAGTTTGCTCTGAGAAGAGCAGTTTGCGTTGCACTGAAAAGTGCAGTTCAGCTGTCCTGAAAAGGACACTGCAGTAGCAGAGGAACTTCGACGTGCAGCACACAGCGCAGCGGACGGAGACAAGCACACGACGAGTACGACGCAACACACGCGGAGCAGCGGACGCGGCGACAGGTTTCTATCTTGACGATCGGCGGACAAATAGACAGCGAACTGAATATACAAACGATACTCCTCCTGGAGTATGTGTGGCTGCTCCCGCGTTTCCGCTACTGCAGCTGTGGCCGGGTCGCATTCCACAAGGGTGGGACGGTCGTTGCACCGTCATTTGGGGACGGTGATGAATCAATAGACAGCGCGACCGCAAATTTTCTATTTATAGGTACGAGAGCGACACCGCACGCGTCTCAGCATGATTCGCGCTTCAATCTCGCGATACCTATCGCATGTATCGCCACAAGATGGGACACCAAATAGTGAAATATTAATAAGTCCATTTTGTAAATAAAATAAATCAGAATCAGGAATCAAGCAATTCTTTTATTATGCTCCTTCAAGTCACACCTACCTAAAGTAGTCTGATACTACCTAAAGATTTAACAGTCACTTGTCATCACACATCAAGTATTAAGGATAATTCACGTAACGCCATACTTGTCGCAGGCCAAGTTGTTCGATAGTGCATATTTTTTACTGACACACATTCCTTACATTATGCGTGTATCACTGCGACGGAACCCATGACACGTATTTCTAATGCACTGTTTCATACGTTTGAAATTTCCACACCATCTTTTATATAGCAATCTTAACTGAGCTACATCGTGCCTGTATCATGTATCACAATAATATCAGGCATATATTGTTGACCGCCAGCCGTCCCGTGGCACAGCCATATAAATGGTGAACATAAATTGTTCTTTGCTTCGTCGGCATCGACCGCAAATATGACTGTTGCCGGAGCGCCGTTTGTCGTCTTGTCTCGAATGAACAAGCCACACAGAACTATGTTTCAGAAATATTAAATGTTCCGGTATTCAATTACTAGTAGAAAGTTATGTTATGTCTATTACTGGATTTCAGGCCTACATGCCATGCCAAGAATAAGATAAACAGCGAAGGTTATAAAATAGCTGAACTACGAAAACCTGCTCAACTTATTCAAACTAGTTTTTCTTGATTTTCCGAATTTAACATTAATTTTAATACCCATAGTCATTTTTATAAAATTTTGGCCCTAAAACTCAAAAGTAATCTAAATCCCATTACGTTACTTTGAGAAATGTAAAATGGCACGACTCGGTGAACCTATGCTTTTGCATTTGACTAATACTCGTACAACTCAGTAGTGACGGTCCAATATCAAATCTTATAAGTTGTATGGGACCGTCGAATATTCATAGTAAAGTGCACATTTTGATCGAGTCGAAGGGTTAAACTCCATTTACAAATACGAAATAATAGGTTATGTCGTAACCAAACCACCATTCTTATTCATTAATGTGACTTAGTTTTCGGGATTCCAACTACAAAATATTATTTAATAGTGAAAGGTAAAAAAACTGGTAAAACAAAAATTACTAAGAAAACAACCAATTATAAATTAACCCCCCACGAGTGATTCCAGGTGCAAAATGACCTAATACGCTTCGCAGTAGGTATTTTCGAGTTGAAGTTCCAGTGAGCCTTCCATGAGCTGCCGCTACGTTATTAACGCGGCTCCACTTTCTATCCATCCTGCTTGTAGATAGATAGATAGATAGAATACTCTTTATTGCACACCTTAACAAAAAAGAAAACATGGTTAAAACAGACGATTATACATAGAGGTACACAACAGGCTTGTAGTTGTGTATTGGCGCGAGCGAGCCGGATAGAAATTAAACGCGCGTTAATAACGTAGCCGCATCTCATGGTAGGGTTATAGGAATTGTTCATATTGATATATTTTAGATAATTATACCTTCTTTACTAGCTTTCAATGAATATGACAATAGGTTTCATATGATGGTCGCCTCCATAAATATGTTAACACCCGTATTCAACTCTCGTCAGAGTTAAAGCGAACTTTAAACAAGTTCCTGGTTATGTGAAGAATATTATTGGGTACCTACGAGTAAGCTGTTTACCTATAGTTCGGTGAGTTATGTGCAATATCGCTTTGAACTTACAGTAATTATATGACTTCATGTTCCTGCATCTTGCATTTCTCTTGAGACGCTACGCTCAGCTTTCCTTCGCGCGCTTTCAAAAGCACTCTGTAATCAAACTGTTGCAAGCAAATAGAAGTTTTAACAAATTCGTCACTAAACTTTCTCACCACAGCCTTAATTAAGATAGCGTTCTTGGTGGGCCCAGAACCACCAGGAGGCGCCGCTGCCGGGAACTTGAGACGCTTACAGTTTGCTGTTTGTCTTAGACAAGTTGGACAGTGGAGTAACTAGTCAAACAATCCGAGTCTCAAAATGGCGGCGCGCTCCGATATAAGCCTGGCTTAGTAGCCAAATTAAATGCCCGGGCACGTTTCGTTCCACGCCGACATACGTTTGCAGAAACCTAAAAACTGTATTTCTAGGGTCGGTGTAATTGCATTTTCATATCGAATTTATAATGATGCTTGTTTCATTTCTGCCACTGCCGTTGCAACTAAGGCGCAGCAGCCGTTAACTATAATTCCCACGGCGCCTGCTTTTAATTAAAGGCCTTCAAGGAAAACACCTGTGTCTCAACATTCACGTCAGGGCTTTTGTTCATTAATTTACAATAGTATGTGCGTAGTATCAAGTTATAGGGGTCTGGTGAGAAGTTTCTAACTGTGGAACTTAAACATCAAAGTAGCGCGCCAACTTGCGCCCCTTCTGTGTACCTGCTGACAATTTCAATAACTAAGTTTGTTATATCATGGCAGTCAAATACCTGTCTTGGGCTGTTAATTTATGCACTACGATGTTTCTGTAGCTCGATTATTCAGTTATTAGTAAATGAAAGCCGATGTTTATCAATATACGAGGGTTGATTGCTCAAACCCGATAAGTCGAGCAAACCGGTTTTTAAAATACGAACTACACGACATTGTCTTTAGGTTGTCATTTGAATGAAAAAATATTTCGACTTATCGGGTTTGACCACTCAACCCTATGTAGGCTTTAAATAGTATATTGAGCATTCAGTATATCAGTACATACAGCTACGAACGTTAGCAAATTTCGGCATAAATACTATTTACGCAGTGCTAACATTCGGATAAACAATAATTTAATATTAGATCATCCTACGGATTTGTTGTTTCGTATGGAGAATTTTGAGGAAAGTAGGTAAATTATGCATAATAATGAATTTTGTTTGTTATTTTTTGATTTTTTGTGAACTTCAGAACACTTTCAGAACACTAAATACTACCTAACATATCATAAATAAATGTTTACGTATTCAAAACATTTGACCTAGCAGCAAATGGGAAGAGTTCTTTCAAGACTCAGTCCTGAATATTAATTTTTGTTTGGAAAACCTTGTGTCTGTTCAGAATAAAAAAAAAAAAGTCAGATAATGAAATCAGAGTTTGTGAACAAAAACGACAATTGTAATAGGTAGGTATATAGCATACCATTTCCCCAATTATTGTGTTATCTACACATTAATGAGGTACTCTCCAAGATATCTAAGACGTGAGTGATCATAATTCATTTTATCTTTGAGAATGATAAAATAAATAAAAGCTGTTATTTACGAAACGTTAATTCCTGATCTTTTTAAAATTATGCTGAAACAGGAACTAATAAAGAATTGCATGATTACCTACATTACACAACGACGATTACCTACATAAACATTTTGCTGGAATCTACCTAATCCTACATTAGTTACTGGATAAATCGAAAGTTACATACTTACTTGTCATGATATTGAAATATTAATGATAATGATGTTCCGGCGTGTCGGTTCGGGAAAGTAATTGTTAATATGGATAACATTTTTAACAGACTCAACACAAACTTACAAAATAAAATCGTGCCTCTTACGTAAAAGATGTCTCATCATCTCAAGCATTTCTTTTCTTATGTATGAAGCTTTGATGTGCAGTTTGGGTGCGTTATATTATCACGGGATTTATTTCGTAATTTTTTACATTTCTATTTCTATCAAAAACAATATTTATCCTGACTTCCGAGCTATATTTTTGGTCCATGCTGTGAAGTAAAGAGTTTATAGTTATCTCGTCTAAATAAATAAAATCCAAATTCGTGCAGAAATAACACAGAAATGGCATTTCAGGGCAACTGGGGATACAGTTACACAATCATAGTTTTACCAAACCTCGAAATTCTCTCGTACACAGTTCGAATATGTACAAGAACAAAGTTATACTGAAAGTTGGACGCTATGATAACACGAAACATTTTCGTTACACCATGCAGGGCTGTACCTAATTTTAAATTCAAAAGCTTCACTTAAATTTCTCACATACAAAGTCGTATAAATTTCAGCCTTTTTAATAAAACGTCCCAATTTGTCGATAAAGACGGAATTAGCTTAAATTTTTTTATGAATTGTGTATCTTAACGTGCTCATTGTAACCGACAAACAATTGGAATTATGTATTTTATAAACGTAAACCCATATTTAAACGTTATAAACTTCTATCTTTACCTTCGTTATATATTTACGAAATAGCTGTATTTGTTCATAGCAACCAAACATATTTTAATAAAATCTATGAAGTTAAAACCTATAATGACAGGACATCCAGACAAAAAAACCAACTATGTGTACCTAAAGCTCGCTTGAAACAGACAACACGTAGTCCATATTTTATGTGTGTAAAAGTTTACAATAAAGTGCCAATAATTATAAGAAATCTTCCACTTAATCAGTTCAAAATGACCTTGCATACCTGGCTTTGTGACCTAAATGTTTATTCAATAAGTGAGTTTTTAAATGTAAAATACAGGGTGTTTTTTTTTCGACCGTTCAAATTCTACGTAGTGAATGTGTAGGTCATACTCACCAACTTTTACTATGGGGACAAAGTCGAAATCGCGAAAAAAAAATCAGCTGTTTCATACAAATTGGCGGCATTACGCCGGCCGAAATGTATGAAACAGCTGATTTTTTTTTCGCGATTTCGACTTTGTCCCCATAGTAAAAGTTGGTCAGTATGACCTACACATTCACTACGTAGAATTTGAACGGTCGAAAAAAAAACACCCTGTATACATAAGTAACATAAGTAAATTTTCAACTAAGTTAAGTATCTCTGTATTTTTGTTTAATTGTATCAATCAATCAAAATACAGATAAATATTTGCATGCTTATCTAAGTAACTAAGGCTGACAATGTGTGTCTGTGAATGTATGTTATACTCCTAACTAGTTTTAAGTAATGACCTATAACTTGTATGTTTGGTTCAATCTACGGGTGAAGTGAAAATATTTAATTATCTACTTAGGTAGGTATATGTGTTTAAATTCCTACCTGCCGTAGTTTGCGAAATAATGGATAGTTTACCATCGCTATCTATTCAACTAAGTAATGCCACTAGTTAATGTAATATTTACAGAAAAAAAAGCAGTGGGCTTGTCGAGCTCGTTTCATCGATAAATCTCACAAGATAACGATAATTCTGAAATAAAATGTGACGCACGTAAATGACGCTATAATTATAAATCTTTATCGGGTATTATATTAAAATGATGAACCAATATGTATGAATACTTGACGAGTTTTCTATTCGTAATACAAGTAGAACGTATCAAAATTCATTAGGTACGCGTCTGCGGTATTACACATAAGCTCTATAACTCCTACACAAGCAGAACCTCAAGCAAACGTAGCGGCATTTCCAAAGACGCAATTCTGATGGATATTCGATTTCTTCGTTTTGTCAGCAATATTCAAATGGGGTCCGTGGCGGAAATATTGCTCCGTAGCCTATATGCAAATTCCATTTGAAATGCGGAAAGTTTTCGCAAGAGCGTGGAACCTTCAATCGCGTAGGCAAACAGTTTCTATAAGATTAGTCGCGGGATGCTCCTCCTGAAGTCAATATTGACTCGTCGCGGACGCGGATCGTCTCGCCTCGGCACCACTACTCTTAAAATGTGTGCGTTCTGCTCGCTTACTGACTTATTGTCTAGCTGACTTTGAAATATTTACCGTGGCGATATTGCGTTTACACCGAGACGGGTGTCGTGGGGGGTCCTTACAGTTGCTGTAGTAATGTAGCATTATTAGCCATTCATTTGATATGCTGTGGATACTATTATCTATGTACAACTGTCTTAAATATGATGATCTTAGTGATAAATATTTTTATGACCAACAAATATTTAAAAATGTTGATTTGATATTCATTCAATAGTCCTATAGGTATTACTGAAACGGATTAGAATTATTATAATAATAATATAGTTATATTTCGTTAACAAAACTATATCAACTGACGTAACTAAAGATCGAAGATCTAGCGACTTTCTCGCACAGCGTATCAGCTTTGCGATACAGCGTGGAAATGCCGCCAGCATTCTCGGTCGCTTAGGTTCGTTGCATTTAATTAAAAAGTACAGATTTGTAAATAAAAATACTAACGGAAATAATATAATCAAAGCACCAGGACCAGGAAGCACAGTTAAGAACTCTATGAGTCAAACTTATATGCATATTCTTTCCTGGGAAGAAGGAATAAGTAACATACATGAACACAGATGATTAGAAAAAGTATTTTTACCCATAAAATAATGATTTCATAAATTATACACATTGATACAATCAAATGAGAGTTTATTATACAACATTAATTTATTGATACGCTCTTAACATAAATAATCAACACTGTTATTAATCCCGTTCCGGAACAATACAATAATTTTTCAGCATCTGATTTTTATAAACTTAATAAGAGTTCTTAGCCCGATGAGTACACAATTAGCCCTGGTCCTGCTGCAGTTGGATAACGAAGCGCGACTCCACTTATAATATGCAACTTGACTTTGAGTGCCGCCGGATACTGAAATTACAACTTTATTCCTTGAAAGTTACAGACAAAATTAAGCCATAATTCAGCCACGTTAAGGTTTTATTTAGCGGATCTCGTGCATGTTTAATAGTGATTTTGCTGCGAACCTCATTTTGATGATGCACTTCCTGCACGGCGATAGCGGATACAGTCGAGGGTGCACTTGAGTTTTGTTAGGAAGAAAATGTTGTACCTATGCCTACAACTGTTGGTGATACGGAGTAATTTATATTTGTACTTGTATTTTTCTTAACTTATTTTGCTCTCTTTTGAAGAGCTTCACAAAAGCAACATCCAAACCATCTGTTTACTTAATTAACTTCTGCTCGGCTCTTGTCTACTATCTAGATGAAAAAGGGCAGTTAACTGTTGAGATTTCTAGCCTCTACTTTTTTTTAATGTTGGGTAAAATACAAGATAAAAAACTGGACGAGAGCAAGTCGAGCCATGCCCAGTTTAGGATTCCGTAGTTAGGTATTCAAAAACTGTTCAACCAATCAAGTTCAAATAATTTACCGCGATTGTTTTAATTTTTTTCGTAGTTTTTAAACTTATTGTTGAAAAGTTAGAGGGGGGAGGGGGACACAATTCTTTGCTTTCGGATCGATTATTTCCGAAAATATTAATACTATAAAAAATATTATTATTGTAAGCCCCTATTCATTTTTAAATATTTAGGTATATAAAATCAAATAAAATCAAACAATGTATTACATGTGTCGTGTATGTACCCTAATGGAACATGTATTCCACTTTTTATTTTATACTTTGTCGGCGTGATTGATTTACGTATTGGTACCATAATTTTGTTGCGATTCCTACAACACATATATTATCCATGTACTTTACTGTAGTACTTGTACTCGTAGTTTCCGAGTAAATCGGCTGACGGACAGACGGACATTATGACGAATCTTAAATTTCATAAGACGTAAGCGTACGTACGTAATCAGTATACTTTGATAACATAGATCCTTTATAATAAGTATTGATAGCCGCCGGCCGACAATAAATTGTTTCTTTTCATAACAATTTCTCCTTTCGGAATGGAAACTGATTTTTCATCACACCTGTTGGGTAAGTGCGCTAATGCGCTGCGACGATGCGCGCCGTAGATGCGTCATTATGCCCTAGGGCAATCAAGGATTTTCATACAACATTACGTCGCACAAGCGCGGCGCCCGCCGCCGCGCGTACCCGCATACGCGCACGCCGCGCCGGGATTTTTGTTATAAAAATGATAAAAAATTGAAGTCATCCCTGATTTTGAAAAATGATTTAGACCATTTTAGAGTAGTTTTGTGAAAATATATTATTTTATTTACTTTTTTGCCTCACAGGTGTGATGAAAAATATTGTGTGTGCCATGGACGGTACAAGAATTATGAAATGAACTCGTGTGAAGTAAAGCCCGCGCTCTCGCATTCGTTAACAATTTCTTATTTACCGCCCTTAGTACACAATGAACTAATCTAATTCTAAATCTTTATTTTTACATATTATGAAAGCGCAAGAGTACTTAAGCATAAATAAAAAAAATATGTTCGCAGGTATGTCCAAGCCAGCATAAACAGCGTTATTCCACGTAAGGCACAACATTAGTACGAGTAATACAATATTTACCGACCCGTATGAGCTAACATTTGTTTCTCATTACGCTGGCTACGGCAGAATTTGCTCCGATGTCGATGATTTAACGAGGTACACAAAGCGTTTTTGGTTACGTACTTTATACTCGTAGCCCTGCGCTCGACGACAAAGCAACATCCTGTAAATTGAATTCGAGTATTTTGATAATGTGATCATCCATGTCCTGATGAAATTACCACGTAACTATTTAATAAGCTGGATCTAATGACGAAATTATTGAAGCATATCTTACGACTCCTAACCCCTCTGGAATAGTCCTCTTGGACGCCACTCGGAAAAATCGGAGACAAAGACGATTCGATTCCAAAATATCTACATACTTACTCATTTTTATCTGATTTTGAATTCAAATAACTATTATATTGGGTAAATAAATAAGGGTAGATAGAACTGTGTTTTATTCTAACCTCTAAAGCTTTTGTGTGTTCGGCTCTATTTTAATCGACTTAAAAAAAAATCGGCCAAGTGCAAGTCGGACTACCTCAAAAACTATAGGAGATAATTAATTCAAACTAAGAATCGTTGATAGAGTTTATTAATGTGCATAACATATATTTTTTTTTGAATTTTATATCGCGTAGTTTAAAAAATAGAGGGGGGGGGGGACACATTTTTCAGACTTTGAGAGCTGATATCTCGAAAACGATTTGCTTAAATAAAAATGAGATGGATAAACCTTCATATCATTTTCAAAGACCTTTCTATTAATACCCCACACGCTTATATACAACTAAAAAAATGTTTCTATCCCTCAGTTACATGTATGAATGGAGGGCCCCCAGCCCCACCCCAATGGTTTTTTTTTACAATTTAGTATCATAATCCTGTAGCGGTTCATACAACACATATCCTTACCAAATTTCGTTACTGTAGCATTTATAGTTTCCGAGTAAATCGGCTGTGACAGACGGACAGACGGACAGACGGACATGACGAATCTATAAGGGTTCCGTTTTTGCCATTTTGGCTACGGAACCCTAAAAAGGAGGAGGTTTTCAATATGACTGAATATTTCTTACATAGTGTACGATAAGTGAAAAATCTGTGATTCATAAGAAAGAAGTTGCAGAGTTTGGTTCGGTCAACCAAGTTATTCGCCTTAACACTACCTGCATACAAATTGTATTGTAGGTGATCAAAATTACAATAATACGTATATATTCACATGTGTGAGCATATATTGAATAGCAAAAACTTACAAACGAAAGGTTCAAACGTTAGACGCGACGATGATGAAATGAACTACCACAAAATACTGTTATATTGAATAAAAAAACTCTCAAATGCCAATAAAATCTCACCACATCTGCCAATACTTACTATTTATAACATAAAACATCCCTAGGGTACACCCGATTTCAAATCATTGTGATTATAAGTACTAGAGTGAAACCTTCATCCTATATTGTTTATTAATATTATATTATTGTATAACAATATCCAGATACAATCTACACAATCAATATTTGTAATAGGTATATCCGTAAACCTGTATTATCATGTTTCACATAGATACTATTTTGTCCCGACATTAGATATGTATTGGTCTCTAGGTAGATAAAATATATAATGTAAGTAAGCATGTACTTATATCATCTTATTGAACGAGCTTTATTAGATGTGTATCTCATAGCTTTTTTAGTACACAACGTTTATATCGTCATAACTGCCTCGTTATCCTTTCCTTTGACCCATCAAGGGTTCAGTTACATGATATCTTTGAAATGTAATTGCAAAGAGTCTTACGCTACGATAGGAAAATTTTGACTCCCTTCAATTACGAAAGGAAAAGCAATGAAAGAACCGTCTAAGGTTAGACAAAAATAAGTATACAGGGTGTGGTCTGTGATAGGAGCAAAAAATGAAACGGTACACTAATAACCCAATAAATAGTCATAATTTAATAGTTAAAACTTAAAAAAAAAAATTTTTGCAAAAAAAAAAACATTTTTTTTCCTTTTTTTATGTAGTTTTACTGTAGTCGACTTATACCAAAAAAGTTAAATCGGTGTAATACAAAAAAAAATTTTTTTTTTTGCTAAATCAGTTAAAAAACCATGAGCTCAAAAAAACTTTTTAGCTCATTTAGTTTTATGTCCACTGAACTACCAATATGTTTAATCATTAATAAGGTACAATGTTGTGATACCTAGATACATCACTCATAGGTCGTAACTTTAACATACTGTTTCTCCTTAATGGATAACTTTAAAACACTGGGACCTTTTGCGAATAACTAGAGGCAGTCAGAGGAGTCTTCCATTTGATTTTTTGCTCCTGTTACAGGCCACACCCTGTATAAAATATTAAGTACACAATACTACATAATTTTGCGAGAAAAAAAATAATTTAAATAGATTTGGTGGTTTTCAAATAAGAATGAGACTACTAAATAAGTTTTAAAACGTAATATTTAATACTAATATGTATAATATTATGCAGCCGAACGGTGACCAGGGGAGGCTTATATTTAGTGCTATATCTCACTCTAGATGAAACAACAACATCCAGTGCCCAATATTGCAGATCTCAGAATGGAGGTGAGAGTTGCTTTCTAAGTCATAAGCAGCAGTGTTAACATTTCAACAAGAAATAATAAAAACTGTCTGTGCCGTAGCGATTTTATTTAACACATTCGCGGACACTCAACGCCTATAGGCGTAATCTCATTGTTTCTTCTATTGTGTCTGGGGTAGTGTCCGTGAATGTGTTAAATAAAATTGGTCGCTGAAACTAACTTTTTTATCGGAGAAGTATTAAGGGGCTTAAATCGATTTTTAACTAAATCTCTGAGAGTGAGCTTCGTTTGAGTCTTATGGCAAAGGCGCGCTGCACCATTTCACGCATTCTAATGCAAATTTCATTGAAATGTCCTGCCATTGTTATCGCCTTCCGTCCCTGGAGAAATCTTCCTATGCTGCATTTCCATACAGTGTAGATATTTCTTTTAGTACTTTTTCATACCACTAAAATATTGGCGTAAAATTGCAATATTCCCCGTAGCAGCGAAAAATTTGCAACGTTTTAACTTCATTTCCAGTGTTCAAAGTGCCGGTCCGGTGCCGAAGTGACGAAATATAATGCCCCACACTGAAATTGACGATATTATTTCCGCTACTGCCAAGTCTACAACATCATCTATTCTGTCCCCAACAATGCTAGTATATTTGCACAAGGTTGAAAAATATTATTTTTAAAATATAATTAGCATAAAAGATTTCGCACATTTATTCGTAGAACAACATTCACTTTAAATTAATCTCTATGAATGAAATTCATGAATTTAAACTTTAAATTGTGCTCGTTTAAGTTTCCCACAAAGTTGGTACAAGTTAGGTGTATGTGTGTAACTTCGACTATAACTCGTGTACAGAGGGGAAAACAAATAAACTGCGAGCCAAGTTCGTTTGGAGGCACACTCGTAATTTCGTCTTTCCCACTTTTATCTTGTATCTGCTGAACAAATGTAATTCGGTTTACTGTCTGAAATTTATGGTACGTTCTTTCCTTTTAATGAAGCAGTTGTGGAAAATTTTCGTTAGTATTTTTAAACATGTCGCTGTCATGTGTAATATTTGTAGGTACCTGTACCTATTTACAAAGCATACTTATATTAGTCTTAAAACATCTTAGATATTATTAAACAAAATGAGCCTAAGCTTAATGTGCCATTGCATTTGAATTTTTAAACTCAGATCCAAAGTGGCTTTAGGAGATGCTTGATTCTGTTTGAACAAGAACACGTTTTTTAACCCGACCTGTAACAAAATATAAATAGGTATTTATCGTATTTATCTCATATTTCAACCACAAATGGGACTGCTTTGCGTAAACTTACATTACTTAAATTCTGACGTTTCTGATGAGCCTACCTGCGACTACGGGTGTAGGTAATGTTCGTATCGAGTATCGTAATATCGTTTGTTGTTAAAATAATTATGAGTAATAATCGTGAAAGTTTAAAGCAAGGTTTATACCTTTCTACAAAATTATATTTATTCTTTTATATAATTATTATAAAGATCAAGCTTTATAGACTATTCTTATTTAACATTATTCTATATTATTATAAAGGTTAGGTTAGCTATAACTACTTAGATTTAATAGTACATTATTACTATAGAGGACGGGAAACGAAGGGTTACAGGCCAAGTAGATATATCTGGCCGAAGGTACTGAGGCCAGATAGGGATACGCGGCCTGTAGCCCTGTTTCTCGCCGAGATTTGTATAGTGCTTTTCTCAAACTTGCCATGAAATAAAAGGAACTGATTTCGCGCAACCATACTATTTAATTTGTAAATAAACCAATAGTACAGTATCGTAAAACATTAAAAAATCATTCGCGCCTAACTTTTTTTTAAATCTGTTTGAGGTATCTTTTTAACTGGTGGTATAGACATTAGTTCTAAGGTTATTTTTTTTCTGTGGCTGAATGTCACACACCTAGTGTCACAATTTGACGTTTCAAAACAAAAGACAGTTTGTTTGCAGTCCTAGGTGTGAAATAAATACATGAAATCTCGTTACATATCATCTTAGCACATGACACCGGATACATAGTATTTCCGGGTTTAATTTAAAGTAAGTAACATCAACATTCCGTAGCAAGTTTGAGAAAATTTACTTTAACTCCTCGTGCATTGGCACTACAGCAATATCAATAAAATAAATTAGAAGGAACGTCTCCGTACCTACTAATGGATAAACCATCGGTAGTGACCCTGCCTTCGACGGTGGAGGTTGGGGATTGGTATCCCTATGCGGCCTCTATTTTTTATGTTTATGACAAAAAATTTGTTTCTTAGTCATCGAACTACGAAACTATAGCGATTTGTGTAAGATTGTTCCAAAATTGCACTTAACAAAGGATGACTTATTTTATTTGGAAAACCAACAGCTACAATTACTAAGACTAGGTTTTACAAATTAATTATCTAACAAGCCAATTAAAGGTTTCCACAGATATGGTACATAGATAAACACAGCAGACAAAGCATAAAAGCATATAACCACACAAACTTAACATGCAGCGGCAAGACATATTACAGTGAGAAAAGAAAAGTAACTTATTGAAAATATCCATAATATCTATAAGAGATTATAAGTACATATTTGAGTATATAATGGTATGCTAGTTGCACATACGGTCACCTGCAGCAGGCTGGGGAGCAAAGAAACTCGATGACATAAGTTTTTTGACTATCGCGGGTTTTAATAAATGTAGATCCAGATTGTAATTTTGGCACAGTTCATTCATTGACCTCGCAGCTCGGACAAAATAAGAATTTTGACGATAATTTGTTTTAGTCGACGGAAGTGACAAAGGCCGGTACTGTCTCGATGAAGCTCTAGGAATATGAAAATTTATATTCTCTATTAGTTCAGGGCTATCAACAGATCCAGTTAAGATTTAATTGAAATAGACCAAGTCAATGACTTTTCTTCTCAAATCTAAGGGAAGAAAATGGTGTCTTAGGCACCTGTCATAATAACACGAATCTGTAGTTTTAGTTTTGTATTGAATAAATTTTAGGAATTTTCTTTGGATAGACTCAATGTGTTTAATATAGATATCGTAGCAAGGATTCCACACAACTGAAACATACTCGAGGATCGAACGCACAGTATAAAACCTTTATAGGCTTAACTTTTTTAAATTTTGAGGTTGATCTCATGATAAAACCTAGAGATCTGGAAGCTTTCTTAACTATTTTGTCAATATGATTATCAAACAGAAGCTTTGGGTCTTGATAGAGGCCCAGGTCTCGCGTTGAGAGAGAATTATTTATATTAATTGAATTAGGTGAATAGGTGAACGAGATTGGATTAGGTTTGCGAGTAAACGACATGGAAATACACTTAGCAACATTAAGGTCTAGTCGGTTTTCGTTACAATATTTAATAAAATAGTTTAGATCATCCTGTAGTAACAAACAATCATTAATATTCCTAACAAATCTATAGATTTTGGTATCATCAGCATAAAGTAGAAATTTAGAGTGTTTAAAAATACTGTCTATGTCGTTGATGAATATTACAAAAAGCAAAGGACCTAAAAGTGATCCTTGGGGCACGCCAGAAGGAATGCCAACCCAGTAAGAAACAAAACCATTAACGGTAACTGTTTTCTACAACTGTTGCCTGAGATCTATTTTCCACATAAGATGTAAACCATCTAAAGAGATTGCCATGGATACCACACTTTAAAAGCTTCTGCATAAGTATTTGATGGTCTATTCTGTCGAACGCTTTGCTAAAATCTGTATATATGGCGTCAACTTGTCCACCACCCTCCATATTACGAGAAACATAGTCAGAGAATAACAATAAATTCGAATCTGTAGACTTCATTTTTACAAATCCATGTTGCTCAGCGATAAGGGATATTTTAAGTGATGAATAAACTTGACTATGGACAATTTTTTCGAAAATTTTTGCAAAAATACATAACTTAGATTTATTGGTCTATAATTTTTTATGTTTGAACGATCACCAGTTTTGTGGACTGGGGTAACAAAAGCCGATTTCCAGATCTTGGGAACAACGCCTTCAGCGAGAGATCGACGGAAGAGTATACAAAGAGGTTTAACAAGACATTTAGCACAGTTTGAAATAAAAATGGGTGGCACGAAGTCAGGTCCTGCACCTTTATTCAGATCAACGGACTTTAATAGTTTAAGGACTTCGCTTGACTTAACTTCGATGTCGCATTATATTTAAGTTAATAAGTTAAATGGTATTTACTCCCGTTAAAAGTAAGTAAAACTCAGTCAGGTAGAAATTGCAATACTGTACGTAGTTTTGCAATATGAAAGGCATTCATTTCGATTGCGAAATGACAAGACATTTCAGCAGGCTTAGCTAAGACGCCATTCTGCAATCGTATACGATAAGTCACGTGACCATAATAATGTATGAATATGATCACGTGATTTTTCTGACGAATCTTTCATTGTCAAATATTTATTGCTTATCGCTTATCGTTTACGATTGCAGATGACATCTTGGTTAGGCCTGCTGAAGTTATGACAATGAACAAGATCGGTAAATTCCGTGATATCACACAGTCGTAAAACAATATCCAATCGTACCCTTGACAGCCACAAATTTTGCGAGGCTTGATTACGGATAACGAGATGTAATCGCGCCCGTGGGGATATAGACAAATGTCGTATTGGTTGCAGATTTACAATGCGGCGCGCGACATCTGGCGGCCCAATTTATGAGTTTAATCAGACCGAGCGCCCGATGCGACTGTACACCCCCTACCTGTATTTCGAACTAAATATAAGCTTTATTTAAATACCTTAAAGAGCTACGTTAAGTAGTCAGTTTTCCTCGTATAGTCAATATATATACCGGGTGTATCCTGTAATATGAGCAAATAGTCAAATTGTAGACTGTAGTCGTCACACCGAACTACTTTTGTTGTACAAGTTTTAAAATTATGGTTTTTATCAATGTTTCCTTAAAGATTGTTCGAGAAAGTAAGGTACACCCGGCTAAGATCGGATCTAATGTAAGATCGGATGACAATAACTACTAAAATAGTAGTATTTTTCTTCGCTAGTTATATTATGCATGACGCCATTTCACCCCGACCCTCTCGCCTCTCGCTAGTATGCAGCAACCGCTTAGCCGCATCAGTCGTGAGCTACGAACGTTTAAAAAAAAAGTGATTTTTTTTTAGGCTTTTTTTGGAGATCCGATCTTTAACAGGAAGCATCTTCTTCTCCTTACTTTAGAGTTGAAATTATGTAGATACTAGTCCGATCTTAACCTAAGAAGGTTTTGTGCAAGTTTGAGTGTCGATTACTCTTAAGCTATTGGGCTGAGCGGCATCCAGTAAATTTATATTGAAACATTGTTTTCGTTTTTATAATGTATATTACACATCTGCAGGTAAAAGTTAGTGAGAATAAAATGATTTTTTTGTGACACCCTTTCAACTCACCGAAAAATAGTCCGGTCTTACCCGGGTGTACCTTAACGTACCCAATATAAAATTTGCGATACCTATTTAAAGCATAGCAGAATATGTTATTACTGGATGGCGTGGGTGCTTATCAGTATCTATTTTGCTGGTTCTATTTAATTTGTTAGGAAAATACTCTATAATTAATTTCAATTGATTGAACATGTTTGGAGTTGATCACGGTTGGTTAAAGAGTCTTATTACATACAACACCGTATGTTATCATTGATTAATTACCTGAAAATCTATAAATCTACCACGTATTTTAAATTGTGATAAAGATTTATAATGACGTTAATCAATACAGAATCAACTGATTGAATCTCAGAGATTTGTTGGATAACAAGCTGATTTTTCTAGTAGCAAACTTTGAAATGTAAATCTTTCATGATCGCAAATTTTAACGTCTTTTTTTTCATGCAGCGATTATTTTTGAAGCGATTTTTTGCATTTGCTCAATTTAAAAGTAAAGCTTGTCCCAGAAAAATATGTCGCCAATTAGTTTGTATGGAATCGTAAATTCAGTTAAAGGTAATTTTTTTTTCGTAACGGTTTATGAAAATAAGAAGAAAAGGAACGAGATTTTTGTAATATTTTTGTCCAATTGTTTATTCATCCTGAAATTTCGTAATTTTATCTTGATACCGGCCATCAGGTTTTGTACATCAGTGTCTGTTATTAATTTTTAAGTTTCATTCCTTTTTCTCTTGAAGTTTTCCACCGATGTGGCGTTATTTTTATGCTTTAAGAGCTTCTGCTTCATACGAGCCCAATATTTTTCGATGGGTCTTAATTCTGGGCAGTTTGGCGGATTCTGGTATTTTTCTTTAAATTCGACGTTATTGTCTTTGTACCACTTTATGACTTTTTTGGAATAGTGGCAAAAAGCCAGATCAGGTCAAAAGAGAACGGGCTTATTGTGTCGCTTAATGAATGGCAACAATCTCTTTTCCATACACTCTTTTAGGTATATATCGCCGTTCATAGTTCTGTTAACAAAGTATGGATTGCTACGTTTGCCACATGAACATATCGCTTGCCACACGAGAACTTTCTTCGTAAAATTTATGTTTTTATTACCTTGTACACGTCATCGACCGTTTGTCTATCAGTTTCCGAATAATAGTAGTATCCTGGCAGTGATCTAAAGTCAAGCTTGCAATATGTCTCATCATCCATCACAATCCAAAACTTTTTTGTCGTTAATTTTGAATAGAGTTTTCTCGATCTTGTTTTAGCGTCAGTTTTCTGTTTTGCATTTCTATTAGGCACCTTCGTTTGCTTGAAACACTTTATAGAATTGTTTTTCTTTACCCGTTGCACAGTTAATTTAGATGTTATAAACGTTTTAGCTATCTCTTACAGATAGTCTTGGGTTTTTAAGCAGAGCACCTATGATACTCTTCTCAATATTTTTTTAACAAACCCTGTTTTCCGACCACTTCCAGGCAGTCGTCGAATACAGCCAGTCTCTCTATATCGTTTCAACGGGTGCGCCAAAGTATTTATAAAATTGCAACTTAGATTATTGGAACTCCGAAAATTTTTCTTATACAATTTAACATCATAATGATCGGTATTTAGAAGTAATCTGTTCATAATTATCATCACTTAGAATTATTTATGTTCATAATGTTGTTTTTCATACATATTTTTGGTACTTCCTATACTTATTTTATGCTGTATAATCTAATGTTATATTTATTTTTATCTGTAGGTAGTGTAGGTACTGGTTTTATGTATGAATTATTTTTGTTTAATTAAATATAAATCGTGCTATTACTGTAAACAACGGGTTCCCTCTATCTGGCATAACTTTTTTTTGTCCGAAACGCTTAGGACATAACAGACTTGGCATAATTTATTATGGCATCATCTTAATGAGGCAGAAACATCACTTGGCATAAATAACAATATTTCGAACATTATTTTGTACGAAACTATCTTGGCATATCATTATTTACGCCAAGTGTTATAAGACAGAAATTAGATTTGAATATTTTTTTTGGGCATATAGCCACATGTTCGAAACTTGTATTCGTCAGGCAGAATTTGTTGTGAGGGTGAATATTTCTGCAGTTAGCGAGCGAAGCGAGCGAACAAAGCCTTACGGGGCAGATCAGACTCGTATAGGTTAGGTTAGAAGACTAAGGCGGGAGCTTTGCGAGGTTATTTTTTTTTAGCAACCTAGAAAGTACTCGGCTCAGTAATCACAGTTAGTAACGTTCAGAATATTACTACGACCTCGATTATAATGAGAGGTTCCCTGTTATGCTAAAACAAACTATGCCGATACTTTTTATGCACATCCAGATTATGCCTCATCATAAATAGGAACATCGAAATTATGCTCGAATAATATTCGACCAACTCGAAATCTGCCACAACGAAATATGCTAAAGTTGAGTATGCCACAACAGTTTCTGCACAAAGCCCATTATGATTACATATTTTATGTCATATAGAATTATTGATAAAAGCATTATACCACAACAGGGTGAACCTAATAGGAAAATGTTTATAAATAAACAATTTATTTCAAATAACTTTATGGGTATAGATTAATCTACTTGACGACATTAGGAGGATAAAATTTCGAAATAAAAATCGTTATGAACATTGTAGGTAGAAGTATAATTTTTAGTAAGAAAAAAAGTATGAGATAAAATTTTCGGAGTAATGATGATTATGAGTAAAAAACGGTATTAGTAAACATATTCGAAGAAAAAATTGTATAAGTGCCAATATGGACCCCGTTTCAACACCCTTTGGACAGTTCTTACAGACGTATTCATAGTGCAGTAATTGAAGCGAAAAATATAGTCTTACCTCCGAATTTTTTTACTGTGAAGCGATTTGCATGAAATTTTGGATTTAGGCTCATCTTACCCTTAACTTCAAAAGTGAAAATGATCTGAACTCCGCCTGTTATTTTTAAGAGGTGTAAACAACCCCTTAATGGCAAAATTTACATTGAGCCATTTTATCGCTAAAAACAAGCCTAATAGTAAGTAGTGATATTGTAAAGTATTTTCTAACATTTTACAACCCTTGCAAACAACCACTAAATTGAAAAAATCACAAAATAAAAAAATTGGTATGACATAAAAAGATGTAAGTATAAAGTAAGTAATATTTTATATTCTCTATAATAATTATCAAAATCTTAAACCCATTTCAACCCTTGAAAATTACCCCTTGATAAATTTTTTTTATTTTTTTGATAATATGAAAATGATTTAAATATTATTCCACACTCTCGAAAATGACTATCATATTCTTAAGGTTTTCTACCCCTACACCACCCCTAAATTAAAACAGTAAATATAGTATGTATCACATAGTCGAGCAAAGAAAGATGTGAATGTATAAGTCATACTGACCAACTTTTACTACCGGACCAACGCCGAAATTGCGTGAATAAATTTGACTGTCCCATACAAAACGGCAGCATACTCGAATAGCTTCAAAAATAATCATCCCCCAACTTCTAATCGTTAAGGAGTTGTTCCTTCCTTCATCAGCTAACATGAAACTAACTAACATGAAACGATAACTACTACTCGCAAACACTTGAATAGATTTCGAAAATGTATGAAATTTGTTATATTCAAAGAATTATCCTCCGACTCCTAATCGTTAAGGAGTTATACCTTCCATCATCAGCTCACCAACATGAGACTATGACCACCTAAAGGCAAATACTCGAATAGCTTCAAAAATTCTTGAAATGTGTTATATTTAAAGAATTATCCCTCAACTCCTAATCGTTATGGAGTTGTACCTTTCATCATTAGATGACCAACTTAAGACGTACAATATACATGACTAGACGCAAATACTTGATTAGTCTTCGAAAATAAATGAAAAATGTTATGTGTGCCTACAACATTTGAAGAGTTCCCTCGATTTCTCCAGGATCTCATCATCAGATCTGGATTCGATGACAATGAAACTAACCAGAAGGTATACCCTTTTAAACAAAAACAGTTTTTTTTTTAAATCGGTCCTTCGCGTCAACGCGTAAACGCGTCTTCGAGTAATCGGGGAACATACACAAAAATAAAAATAAATATTTCGTTGAATTGTAAACCTCCTCCTTTTTTGAAGTCGGTTAAGAACCATTGTAAAGGTAATTAAGAGAGCTACAACATCCTTCATTGCAATATATAGTAAAAAGCCTTTTTCTAAAACGGCGAAGGGTTAAAGGGCTTAAGAGAGGCTCTGATTGCGCTGCCACGCGCTCTTTAAACAATCATATCTCAGTCAATTTTTGTTTGACAGAAAAAACAAGAAAACCAAATTGTTTATCAGAAAATACCTTAATTTTGAATTCCTACACTTTTATACGTATCTGTCGTCATTTTTGAGATCGATTGATATTATTAAAACAAAATGGGTTTTAAGAAAATTAGAAATTTCGTTTTTTATTCATTCGTGACTTTTTTTAAAAACTATGTGTCCTGAAGCAGCCAAACTGATACTATCTATCACACTCTTCATAATAAAGTGAATTCTAGGCGGAATGCGATTAATTTTAATTTTAGTGGAAATGGCACTTTGAAATCCATTGATTTAAAAGAAAAAACATTAGATGCTCCCTTTATTTGCGATACAGCTCACTTAGTTTCCGTGCAAAAGACTTTTAATAGGGCTCATTTTAAAGTTTATTTCAAGCACTACAAAATCCTTATGTATTAGAATGCATAAAATGCATCTGCTCGCCGGTAGATGGCATTGACCACATTGATTAAATTTCAGATAAAATAAAAACGGCTTTGATCTTTAATATCTAGCTTAATATTGCATTTAGAATACTTTATAAAAACCCAAATTGATTTTTTATCTGCTACAATTTTGGACTACAAAATTTTCGATAAAACGTACATTTTTGGAGATATTGATAAAAAGCCGATGAAAAACGTGAAAAAAATGCGAATTTTCAACTGCCAATAACTTGCCACTTTTTTCACTGAATTACCTTGATTTTTAACATATTTGTACAATATTTGCTCATGAAGTTTTTTTTCACGAGGCGACATCTTTCAGAATATGAATGTGATTAACTTTTTTCGAATATTAAATAAAAAACCGAAATACTTTTAACGTATAACCAGGCAGCCACAGCCCTTCCGATTGAAACCATACCTATAACCTCTATTTTAACCAACGACATTTTTTTCTGGGCCAAGCTTTAGATTGTTTTGTTAAATATTTACGAGAGGTGAAACAATCTACTTTTTAATTAAGCAAATGCAAAAAATCGCTACATAAATAACCGCTGCATGAAAAAAAAGACGTTAAAATTTGCAATAATTATACGTGTAACCTTTTTTTTTGAGCGCAAATTTTTAAATACCTACAGGATAGTTTTATATAGCAGCGTATTTTCACCTGTGTCTAGGTATGCGAAGGAACAAGTTCGTCGAATGCGCGGAAAATTGACAGTCCGAGTCGAACAAAGTCTGGAGGGCCATGACATTGTGCTATATGATAGGTACTTAACCCTATTCTACGTACTGTACTTATTTGTTTTTCACAATTCTATTATTTTCATGGAAGTTAGCACTCATCATTATTTTCATCACACTTGCTGTCTAAGCGCGCCATTGCTTACGCACGTAGCGGGAGTAACAGAAAAGTGATATTCCCTAGGGAGTAATAGAAATGTCAGTACGTCATTTAGTAATATAATGTCTTAAAACTTATTTTTTTGTCGGCAAGTGTGATGAAAAATATTGTATGCATCACGGTAGGTAAGCGGAATACTAACTCGAGTCATAAAAGATCACTCTCGTTAGTAATTCCGTACTTACCTCCCTTGATGCACAATGTACTATTATTTATTTGCAGTCACGAACAATATAAGTCATAGAAGTAATATGAACCCTGGGCGATACAAATTATTACATCAGTATTCCTATTTCTAATTATTACACATATTTTTATTATACTTAATTCATAATATATTAATTACAATTAATAAAGAAAATTAAGAAAATATTTAAAGTAGAGTACGATAGAGTACACTCTATCGTACTCTACTTTAAATATTTTCTACAGTAGGTATAATTATTATTGTGCTTATAACTTAACATTGTTAAGTTATAAGCACAATATTACAATACACTATAATTTTGGTTGTATGTTACCTATGCATATGTTTATCCTTCAAAAAAAATCCGATTTCATTTGATTTTAATTAGACGTTCATCATTTGGGACAACCTTTATTTCATCACCCTCGAGGGAGAGACCTGTGAAATTTGGAGAGTAACGTACTCACGGCAAAACCGTCTACACTTGTAAAGGAAAAAAATATGAAAGTGCCTTTATTTACTATAACACTATCATGTGAAAATTCGCGTTTAAAAAATATTTGTGAGAGTAATTTTTTGATTGAAGTGAGAACAAATAATCTCTTCGCTGAATATATACTGATACATAAGTTAAGGCGTCCATGTTGTGATTCATTGGACACTAATGGCATGAAATAATGTCTTCTGCGCCATGTCTAGTGCGTGTGATGTGGCGTCCATTAATTGCGGTAACCAAACGCATTACACCGCACTGCACCGATCGCAGCTTTGCTACACTAAAATCGATATCAGTTTAACTAAGGGTATATTGCATTTCATTCATGAAGGTATCATTATACACGGTGGAATTTAATCGGTGAACAGGAACCCATTTTTCTAATTCAGTAATCGATGGCGGTCACGTTTATGTAGTACTTAAGTGGAACCAAGTTTTTTTTTAGCATAATTTTTTTTTATGTTGAAATTAAAATTTATTGTCACCCTACTAATGGTTTAGTCTGAAAAGTTTAATACCTCTTTTCAAACTATCAGCCATAGAAACTTAAAACATAAATGAGCAATAACCACTCACATGCTTTAATTTTTGCGATAGACTCTATTCCTATGTAAAATAAGAGCGATGCATGGCTGATAGTTTGAAAAGAGGTAATAAGCTTTTCAGACTAAACCATTAGTAGGGTGACAATAAATTTTAATTAAAGTTTAATTTCAACATAAAAATTTGTTATGCTAAAAAAAAACTTGGTTCCACTTAAGTACTACATAAACGTGACCGCCATCGATTACTGAATTAGAAAAATGGGTTCCTGTTCACCGATTAAATTCCACCGTGTATATTGTCATGGGAAAAAATAGAGAAAGAGCACATAATGTGTCGTGTTCATAGAAGTAAATGTAAAAATAAATAGTAAATGTACCTGAAGGTGTAATAAGACTAGCTAATACAATCGTACATATTTTTATATTAATAATATTAATATAAAAATATGTACGATTGTATTATATTATAATGATTGAGTTGAATACATTATTGTAGACTTACAAGCCTTGTGGTTCAAGAGCTTTAAATACTTCTAGGAAAATGTAATTATTATGTATATTGTACACGCATATATTTTTTTATCGGAAGCTACATGAATCGGTTAGGTACAATCATAACGTACATTTTCAAAACTTTTTCTAGTAACCGACACCTTCGAACATTTCGTATCATGTTTAGATATGTCGCCACGAAATGCTGGAACAATATACAATCGATTTTGTTCCTGCACTTCGCGGCGGAATATCTCAAGAGTTCGCAGCAAGCAACGCTCAACTCCGCACTGAGATGCGCGATAACTGTCACTGGATATTCCTGATAGAGTCCCGATAAATGCCGAATCGTAGCTCTAGATTACGAATATCACGGACACGCCGAGTCTTCGTTTGTATACCTACGGTGTCGGGCTTCTAACACACTCGTTATCAATACCGTATTCACCTCCTTAGATGCACAATGTACTATTGTCATCGAAAATAAGTTAAGTACTATGTAATTTCGCAAAAAAATAATTATTCGACCTATCCTAGAAACCGATTTTAACTTGACTCGTTAAAATAAGTCATTATTGGACTTTAAATATTACAATTATTATTGAAATAACTGAAACGAAGTCATTCAAAATTGCTCAGCCCATGAATTCATTTGTAGATAATAAAATAAGAAAAAATAAATCCGGCTCAAAGAGAGGACCTGTACCCAGTTTCTTGGGGAAATGGCAGTTCAGCTATATATTATATTAAATGAGAATATATTCAACATAAACTCAGAACATTAATTCAAGTAAGTTACACCTCCAAAATAGTCTTTTCAATTTTAATTTATCGAGGAAGCGATAAACACACAACAGAAATTACACATAAATAACTTTATTTATTGCCATGGAAAGCTATAGAAGGGGCAAGCACATCGCTTTCTTGACAGTTATTGCTCGTTTTATGTTGTAAATTCTGAAAGGAATTTCATTTAACGCCAACGTTATAGTGACAGACGAATAAAAATATGAAAATGAAGGTGTCACCGACTACAATAGCGCCTCTGTTCAGCGTCAAGCGCTGCTAGGCTTAATGAAATTAATTGGCGTGGCGAAGGGTGACTGTTATTGTTTTATTTCCAGCACCACTTGGTAAAAACAACTTTAAAATTATAAATGATTTTTTAAAACTTAGCAATTCGCTGCTAACTTTCCTTTCATTTTCTTGGCAAAAAATTATAGTTATCTAAAAAAGGAACTTTTAATTTGACAAACATAATACATTGTATGTCATACAATAGCAGCAGAGTTGTGCGTCTTAAATAGTAAGAAAGGATATTTTGGTAAATAAATATCGTACATAAGCGTCTTTTTTGTCTGCCTGCACGATACTTTTACCGTGTATAGGTAGAAATGTAACTTTTTATTTGCTTGGATATAATTTGTCGTGATATATTATCTACTTATTTCAAAATATAAAGTATTATTAATGTTGTTTGAGCCGTTTTGATAAACATTAAAAACTGTGAAAATGATTGGATTAAGGACTGATTTTTCAATCTCCAGTTAACTGTTTATATAAGACTGTTTATTTTAAAACTTTGTTTACTTTCATTAAAATGTACCTACAGCCGAGCTGACAAAATTTATAAGTAGAAACTTTAATTTCACTGACATGTTTGTTACATTTACTTTGTCAATCGTCTAGATAAATCAACCTCTTCTACCAGTGGAAACTTCTAATTACTAAAACATTAGCTGTAAGTATTTTATGTTATGTCTCTCCCCATCTAATCATTGCTATTGTTATTGAAACCAATTTAAAGTACCTTAGGTTTTATACTTAGACAGGTTCAGAGTGGTATTTTAATTAATTAATTAATTAATTTATTTATTGGAGAAATAACAGAAGTAAGTGACACAGCAGTATTTCACATTTTGAGGAATAAATATACAAGAATACACAAACTTCCTTAAATTTTCTCACTAAAACATTTCTTACTATTCTAAGTTTCCTCCTCTAATTGTTTAATGACTTAGATTAATGACTGAGCTAATATAACGCGTCACTTACACAGATAATGTATGGCATATGAATTAGCGTTTAAATACATGCCCTTAAGATGTCGGTTGGATTCGCAGTCAAAAGTCAACCGATGTCAATCTAAAGGCACGACGATAACAAATAGGGTAAATTAACAGGCTCGAGTGTGAGCCCGCGCGTGTTTACCCGGCTCGAGGCATTAGCCCGACTCACCGACAGTACCCTTCTCATGGTGTCAATTGAGTTTACTACTGTCAGATATATTACAAATTATTTACGGTACGGTAACGCTAAGTGTCGGTGTCAAGGACATAAAATATGATGTTACTTTTAAAGACACAATTTACGGGTTGATTGCGAAAATAATTGTACATATTAATTAAAACAAAAATCAGGATCGCATCCACTGTGTTACGAAAGATAGTCATAAAAACTATAATTGTGGTATACTCTGTGAAACAACCTTTGGTACTAAAAAAGACGGCAAATAAAAAAAATATATGCGCGTATTGTTGATCGTTGACAGAAATTTTTATTTTGTCGCCTTTTTCACTGCCAAAACGTATAACACAGCATTAAATTCATAACATACAATCATAAAATATGACGTTAAATTTTGTTGCGATCGATCCACACACACAACACCGACAACAGAAATATTTTAATCAGAACTGTCTTAGCTGCCTGGCGGGAGGCTGATATTGAACACTTCGACTGAATGAAAAGTTCTATAATTGGTTTTCAGGTGGGTAAAAGCTGTTGGAAGGCCGTGATGCTGTCCACCGATTTTGTCTATGCATTTATTTTTGAATCTGACTTTACTTTACTTACTGATTGATGTACGGTGTCATAATAAATATATTCAATTTTTTCTCTCGTATAAATAAAAAACAATGTTTACAATTTAAAGTATTTAATTGCTTATCCAGTTAATCCACCCCATCAGTGGTAGCAGAGCGTGGTTGACTGCTTGGCAATGGATGTTATGTAATTAAAACCGTGAGTACGTATACGAGAAATTTTTGAAAATGAGCTCAAATCTACGAAGCATAGAACCGCTGACTAAATCAAATTATGATACCTGGTGCTTACAAGCGCAGGCGATTCTCATTAGATACGACCTATGGGAGTACGCTAGTGGTGAAAAAAGGTTAGCGGCAACTGCGACTGCCGATGAAAAAAGAACGTTCCTAAAGGAAGACTTAAAGGCAAGGTCAGAGCTACTTCTGCTTATATCTCCGCAAGAACTTAAACAAATTAAGGGGTGCAACACCTCGAAGGAAGTATGGGACAAACTAAAGTCTATACATCAAAGTTCAGGACCGGCGAGAAAAGCTACGCTGTTAAAGCAACTCGTACTAAAGAAAATGACTCCACATGAAGATGTCAGAGACCATCTAAATAATTTCATGGACGTAGTAGATAAATTAGAAGACATGGATGTCAAGATTCATCCAGAATTGTTAAGCATAATGATGCTATATAGTCTACCTGCAAATTTTGATAGTTTCCGAACGGCGATTGAGTCGAGAGATGTTCTACCAACTCCAGAAATTTTGAAGGTAAAAATTATAGAAGAATATGAAGCAAGAAGGCAAACCGAAGCGAGGGAACCTCAGACTTCAGAAGCATTCTATGCTAAGACAAAGAAGAAGGTACAATATTGCAACAAATGTAAGAAAAAAGGGCATTCCACAGATGTTTGTTGGTCAAAGAAGAGATTTAATAACCCGAACAAATCTAAAGGTCAAGAAGAGATGTTTAATGTTTGTCTGACAACAGATACGTTGAAATCTAAAAGCAATTTATGGTATCTGGATAGTGGCTGCACGTCACACATGACGGGAGATAAAGGTATATTCTGTAACTTAATCCCCGCATCTGACACATTAAAACTAGCTTCTGAGAAGCACACGACTGAAGTTAAAGGGAAAGGAAAAGTTGAACTCTATGCAAAGGACCGCAAGCATAATTTAACCGAAACATTGTACGTACCTGATCTGTCAAACAATTTGATATCCGTAAGTAAAATTACAGACCATGGCTATAAAGTTTTATTCGAAAAGGAACAAGCTAGTCTCATAAAAGACAGAAATGTTGTCCTGAAAGCAAACAGACGAAATGGATTGTACTATTTTACATCTGAAAAGCCGGAAGAGACAGCAAACTATACGGATAGAGCTGAAAGCGAGATTATGAAATGGCACAAGAAGTTAGGTCATATCAATGAAAGAGATCTAAAGGAAATGGTCAAAAACAAAATGATGCGAGGACTCGACTTTAAAGAAAAGACTTTGGGTAATTGTGAGACTTGTATTAAAGGAAAATTTGCAACTCTACCATTTCAAAGCCATGATAGAATAATATCTACCAAAGTTCTTCAGACAATTCACAGTGACGTATATGGCCCATTTGAAAATGAATCAATGGCCGGATCAAAGTATTTCGTGACATTCATTGACGACTATACAAGATACAGCTGTGTATACTTCATGAAAGAAAAGAGCGAAGTAATCGAAAAATTCAAGGAGTATAAAAACAATGTCGAACTGTTTCATAAGAAGAAAATTCAAAATCTACAATCGGATAATGGAGGTGAATACAAATCAAAAGCATTTGATAAGTTTCTGAAAGATAACGGTATAGGCCGAAGACTATCTGCGCCTTATACTCCACAGCAAAATGGCATGAGTGAAAGAAAAAATCGGTCGCTGATGGATAAAGCAAGATGTCTTATGCTCGATTCTAATATCCCTGCAAAATTCTGGGCAGAAGCAGTGAACACTGCGAACTATCTGATAAATAGAAGTCCAGCAAAAGCACTCAAAGGAAATTCTCCATTTGAGAAGTGGGTAGGCCGAACACCATCAGGAAATCACCTACACGTGTTCGGTAATAGAGCGTTTGTGATGAATAAAAACCGGATAGGTAAATTCACAGCCAAAGCCACAGAAGGAGTATTCTTGGGATATGCGAGAAATGCGAAAGGTTTTAGAATATATATACCGGAAAAGGATGATGTTGTTATCAGCAGAGACGTAAAAGTAATCGAAAAGATGCATTATGATGACCCTCTTGCTGAAAAACACGAAGACCGCACTCCAGAACCTGAAACAGAAAAAATCGAAATTGAAATAACGGAAAGTAGAAACAAAATTAATAACTTACCTTTTCAGGAAACTAATCTTCCTTCTTCCAGCTCCAGTCAAGATCCTGTTGAACTATCTCCTTCAAGTGAACGACCACAAAGAAACGTGAGGCTACCAGCATGGACCAAAGATTACGAGTTAAGTCGCTGCGTGACCATGTTTACGTCAGAAAACACTGACGACTATGACTGCTCTTTGCTTACATACAAAGAAGCTGTGACGGGCACCGACAGACAAAATTGGGAGAAGGCAATACAATCTTAAATGGAATCTTTACAGAAAAATAATACATGGGTATTAGTTGACAAGTCAGAAGCCAAAGGACATAAAGTTTTGTCGAACAAATGGGTATTTCGGATTAAAGATGACGGTACGTACAAGGCCAGATTAGTCGTACGTGGCTGCGAGCAAAAAGGAAACCTGGATTTCGAAGATGTTTATAGCCCGGTAGTAAGTCAATCTGCCTTGAAAACTTTACTAGCCGTTGCCGCATCCAAATCTTACTACTTCGTGACATTTGACGTCAAGACAGCTTTCTTGTACGGCGAGTTGACAGATGAAGTTTATATGAAATTACCTGTTGGCTATGACACTAACTGCAATACTACTGAAGTAGTTTGCCGATTGAAAAAATCGTTATATGGACTGAAACAAGCTCCATTTACATGGAACAAAACATTTACCCAAGCGATGTTTGATTTGGGATTCAAGACTATCAAAACCGATCGATGCGTTTTCATAAACGAAGATAAGTCAATAATAATAGGATTATTCGTTGATGATGGACTTGTCATAGGAAATGACAAGAAAAAGATCGAAGCAATTTTGAAAAAACTTGAAACCAAATTTGAAATGAAAAAAAAATCTAAATCCAAGTACTTATCTGGGTATGGAAATAAAGAACTCTAAAGAAGGAATAATTCTTACCCAGACATCTTACATAAATGATATACTGGATAAATATAATATGAAGAATGCCAAACCTTGTGACACGCCCGCAAGTAGCGAATCAAAGTCGGTACATGAAACCGCCCAGGAGAAGGAATATCCCTATAGGGAGGCAGTGGGCAGTTTACTATATCTGTCAACGAGAACAAGACCAGATATCGCACAAGCGGTCAACCAAGTTAGCAGAAAGGTTGAAAATCCGACTAAAGAAGACGTGACAAAAGTCAAGAAAATATTTAAATATTTAGTCGGGACTAAAAATAAAGGCATTTTATTCAAAAGAAACCAACCGATAGAGAGTATCGATGCCTACAGCGACTCAGATTATGCTGGAGACCCATTGACACGAAGAAGCACTTCTGGCTCGGTGCTCATGATTGTTGATGGACCTATATCTTGGACATCTAAAAGACAACCTATCGTGGCATTATCGTCAACAGAAGCCGAGTACATAGCAGCAGCAGACTGCTGTAAAGAGGCTTTATACCTAAAATCCTTATTAAACGAGATAACAAGCATGGACTGCAAAATAAACTTGCATGTTGACAACCAAAGCTCAATTCAGCTTGTGAAGTCTGGAGCTTTCAATAAAAGGTCAAAGCACATAGACGTGCGTTACCATTTTATACACGAGCACTTCGTGAGTGGACTGATCAATATCAGCTACTGTCCGACAGACGTACAGTTAGCTGACGTAATGACAAAGCCACTGTCAAAAGTCAAGTTTGAAAGACACTGTGCAAGATTGATGCATATAAATAGAGACGTGTTACAGCAACATGGGCGGACATCAGGAGAAGGTGTTGGAAGGCCGTGATGCTGTCCACCGATTTTGTCTATGCATTTATTTTTGAATCTGACTTTACTTTACTTACTGATTGATGTACGGTGTCATAATAAATATATTCAATTTTTTCTTTCGTTTAAATAAAAAACAATGTTTACAATTTAAAGTATTTAATTGCTTATCCAGTTAATCCACCCCATCAAAAGCGTGGGCAATTTGACAAAAAGGTTAAACAATACTCTCATTGCTCAATATAATATATGGTGTGGGCCCTACAACTAACGCAAAAACTGTTAACCAGTGATTCCATACAGCGTCTACATTTACCCATCCAGTCTCAATTTTTATTTATTTGCCAAATTCGAAAAAATATTGTAAATAAAGTTGCTAGGTACCTCGAGGCCATGTATCCTTACACCACGTGATTGATCATAGCTGGCAAGTCAAAGCTTATTTTGAAGTAATATCAAGTAGGAAGTCATAACCATGATATTTGAATTCTTGATTAAAACATTTATGGAAATACAACATTTATATTTTTTTTGTTTAGTTTTTTTGGGTAATAGTTATTCAAATAACTAGCAGGCTAAGCAAGTACCTATACGTAGACTACATTTAGACAAAAGAGAAACAAAAAAGTATTGGTTTCACCTCAAACCATATGGAAATAATTGTAGAGATACTTAATAACCTACCGTTTATTTTTTTGCTCGTGTTACAGCCTGAAAATACAATAACTATAAAATAAAATTTTGTGAAATTATTCTACTAAACCAAAAATTCTTTTCATAATATTCAATTGAAGCTTGTATGTTAATAATGTCTCACTTTTTATAAATTTCTAGAAAAGATTATGGCCAGTGAATGAATTTTTTTTTTTCCGAACATGCAATGAAATATTGACATTACGTACATGAAATTGAAATAGGAAGTACCTACCATGTCGCGTGTTCGATGACCGAACTAATATCATTTCATAGCTCCTTAGCAGTTCTAGAAGGGGACTGCAAATTAACGGAAATTACCTGCTTTGAAAAGTAAAACACCGGAAGTAACTTGCAAAGTGACAAAATATTTTGGAATTTCACCGTAAGAAAATATAAAACCAATGTCATCAGATAAAAAATTACCTCAAACATAAAAAAGTGTAAGCAGTTTTTTTTTAATGTTGTAGATTCGCTTTGTTAGGCTGGGATTACACCTGTAAGTTCTTACGTAAGTTGTAGAGACAGAGCTATACTAAGGAATGAGACATCGATATTCACCTCTCATTCCTTAGTATAGCACCGTCCCTACAACTTACGTAAGAGCTCACAAGTGCAATCCAGGCCTTATGCCTAAGCAGCCTGCTAAGTTTGATAACCCGGCGTCTGCAGTAATGGGGCTAATAAGTAAGGTCTTATTCAACGCATCTCTATCGCAACAATTTACTTGTCGAATTGAATCATATCATTGTGTTCACGATCAGCAACAAATTGGATATGTAAATCAACTGGATTGGCAAAGGGCCGCGATTTCCGCTGACTGTTCCACAGTTTCCGCCGGAAATGACGGCACGTGCCAGGTGATATTGAAACGGTCACTTCCTACAAGATAAGTATTATCATCATCATGAGATTAAGTTTGACCATTATTTATTTTATAGGCAGAATTTACGTTAAAGGCTTAAAGAGAACACCATCGTGTTTGACATAATTGCAAAACTAAAACGAATTAAAGTTGGAAACTGATTTATAATTTTATGAGAACATTTTCTAACTTACGATTTTAATATTTTGCACAGAAATGACTGTAGTTAGTTTTATGATAGAAATTCAATTTGAGAAAATCAACGAGCGAATTGAAGACACTTGAACGATTCTACGAGTAATGGAAAATTTGTCGAATCCAATTTTCAGATTTATTTCTGAGCGGATGTTTTATTCAAACGTAAAGCGTAGGTTTCAAAGGATCTAAATATTATCAAAGGAACATAATCTTGAGTGGTCTTATTAGTACGGTCAAATCGTACATAATTTTACCCTAAACTCGCAAATCAAGTAGTATCGCTGCATTTTTGGTATGTTGTTTAGACACCACAGGGCAGTATAAAACCACATTTTGCAAGCAAAAAAAGGTTGTGCTAGCTGGGTAGTACGTGAAAAACTGCGAAATTTATGGCCATTTTTTAGTTTCTGTTTTTATTTAAAAAACCTTACGTTTTTTGATATCATATGTTATTAAACGTTTAAAGACTAATAAATTTCCAACAAGTTGAGCTAACATGCATTACCGTAGGTCTTATAGTTTCAGAGATTCGAGACTTTAAAAAGTACTCCTTTTTGTAAACTAGATAAAATTTTGTGTTTTGCTAACATTTTCGGCTTAATATCGCCTTACCTAATTATGCTACGAAAAACATGCGATAATGACCTTATAGCGCACTTAATATTCTTTAATTTAAAGGTAAAATTAGGTCAGTGAACTTTGTAGTTGAAAGTATAAACGCGAAATTCATAAGGCAGGAGGCCCGCTATCTAAGTTTTTCATACAAATCGCAAGTCGAGTTGCAAAGCTGCAATTTTGGTATATTATAAAGGCCTTATAGATATATACGAAAATGCATATTAAAAGAAAAACAAAATAATAGTTTGGGCATAGGACGTAAAAAACGGAAAAAAAAATCGGACTTTTTTTAGTTTTTGACGTTTAACTAAAAATCTATTATCTTTTTGATACTAATTGCTATAAAACTAAGAAAGAACATTAAATTTGAAAGGATTTGAGCTACGTTGCATCACCGTAAGTTATATATATTTTGAGATACGACATTTCATAAAGTGCCCTTTTATCAAAAATTAAACAAATTTTAGGTTACGTTAAAGCTATTCACTAAATATTGGCAAAACGTTCGCGCTAAGAAAAAAAAAGTAATTGTAGATAACAACTACATTTAATTTGGAACAAATTGAGCCGATAACAATTACTGTAAGTCTTATAGTTGGGGGTATACGAGGCTTCAAAACATGCATTTATTTTCTTAACTTAATGAAGGACACATTTTGAAATGTCGTATCTCTAAATCTATATAATTTAGGGTAATGCAAGGTAGCTCAAATCCTTTTAAATTTAATATTCTTTTTAAGTTTTGTAGCAATTAGTATCAAAAAGATAATAGTTTCTTAATTAAACGTCAAAAAGTAAAAGAAGTCCAATAATTTTTCAGTTTTTTTCGTCTTATGCCGAAATTCCTTTTTTGTATTTCTTGTAATATACATTTTTGTACGTCCTAATAGGGCCTATATAATATACTAAAATTGCAGCTTTGCAACACGACTTGCGATTTGTATGAAAAACTTAGATAGCGGGCCTACTGCCTTTTGAATTACGCGTTTATATTTTCAATTACAAAGTTTGCTGACATGATTTTACCCTTTAACGAAAGAATATTAAGTGCGCTATAAGGTCATTAACGCATGTTTTTCGTAGCATAATTAGGTTAGGCGATATTAAGCCGAAATCGTTAGGAAAACTCAAAATAGCGTTATTTTACAAAAAAGAGTACTTTTAAGAAGTCGCAAATCTCTAAAACTATAAAACCTACGGTAATACATGTTAGGTCAACTTGTTGAAATTTTAATAATCTTTCAACGCTTCCTAACATATAATGTCAAAAAACGTAAGGTTTTTTTAATAAAAATCAGAAACTGAAAAATGACCCTAAATTTCGCAGTTTTTCACGTACTACATAACTAGCACAACTTTTTTTTGCTTGCAAAATGTGGTTTTATAGTGCCCTATGGTGTCTAAACAACATACCAAAAATGCAGCTTTACTACATGTTTTGCGAGTTTAATATACGATTTGACCGTACTATATAAGATGAAACCCGATATTAACCATTATATTTATTGAAATGGTTGTCAAGTAATAATTTATGTTAAATTTCCTAAAATGATGAATATCATACAATAAGATTGACTATTGTTGGAATTGCCCATTTTGTTTTTATTTATAGTATAATTATTAATTTGGTGCGTAAAACTCTGATGCTATAAATATGTATCAAACAACTCTTTATGTATTTTGTACCAATTTATAAAGGAAAATTTTAAGCTTGCTGTACCGTGTTGTCGAATGTTTATGCATTGCAAAAGATACCAAAGTCACAAATTCTGAACTTTTATTATAGTTATAAATATACTGGAGAAAAGATATAAAATGCCGCGGAATATTGTACAAAAACATTACAACCTGAAACCAAGTACTGTTTTGTACAAAACCTTTTCTACTTCTTGCGGTACCATCTCCTACCTGAGGTTAGCGATCATAATGGCAATGTGAACCTTGTCTACGGCCGCTCGACATAGGGATCGAGTGCTCACACCGAACCACTCTCGGAGGTTTTTGAGCCATGATGTTCTTCGTTTGCCTGGTCGTCGGCGACCCTGTATCTTCCCCTGTATTATTAATTGTAGAAGGGCATATTTGTCCTGTCTCGTACCAGGTGTATGTGTACCAGGTATTCCAGTTTACGCCGCTTTATAGAATTCAAAACTTCCAGCTTTTTGTTCATTACCTTAGTATCAAACCTTAGTATTTCGTTATTGCTACAACAATATTATGTACAAAAATCTTACGTTTAACTTATTTCATAAAATAAGATATTTTAGGTATGAGACATTATAAGACCGTAATTATACAGGGTGTTTTTTTTTCGACCGTTCAAATTCTACGTAGTGAATGTGTACTACACATTCACTACGTAGAATTTGAACGGTCGAAAACATTGTGTAGGTCATACTGACCAACTTTTACTATGGGGACAAAGTCGAAATCGCGAAAAAAAAATCAGCTGTTTCATACATTTCGGCCGGCGTAATGCCGCCAATTTGTATGAAACAGCTGATTTTTTTTTCGCGATTTCGACTTTGTCCCCATAGTAAAAGTTGGTGAGTATGACCTACACATTCACTACGTAGAATTTGAACGGTCGAAAAAAAAACACCCTGTATTCATAAGTAAGATACAAAGAGCCATTTCAGTATAAAACGATGCAATTGTAGCCTAAAACAATTACCTCATCGTACTTTCAATTGAAAATGGAATTCTTTTCTGTGTGCAATTTGCGGTAAGAGCTTTAAAAATGTGGTACTGTTATTGTTATTATCAAGCTAAACTTAATTTTACTATTTAAAAAATGCCAATTTAGCCAATAAAGCGTTACTATATTCGTTAAAAATCTCTTGGATTATTTATACTTTAGTTATCCTAGTACCACGTAACGTAACTTGTTTGAATCCATCACATTTAGTATTGTATTGTGTCGTGTGCCAAAGACATGCTAGTGACACATTTTTATTTTCGACGGCTGATAAAACGTCAACCCTGACATCCTTCTATTTAAAAATGTTATTATTGTGATTAGCTAGTATCCAAATCCGTAAATTTCCACCACAAATACATACATTTCTCCGCTGTTAAGATTGCAGAAATGTAAAGAATGTGACTGAAAGTATTTCGATTAAATCGAAAATCGTATATACTCCATCGAATTTTCGAATACTAAACGTCAATTTCATGTTCCTAATATTGTATGAAACAATCAATCTTTATTAAATGCTTGGTATTTTACTGGCGGGTATTATATTTTAAGCAGGGTTCGTGCAATAACAGGAAAAGCTGAGAGCGTTTCCATCGGATAAAAAAGTTGCGGTTGCTATTCCTCCGCTTATTCTGATGCATTCTTTACTTTCTCGCTTTTCTTTATTAAGGCAAGACTCTCGTTACCCGCGTTTGGATGGGAAGAAAAGAACCGGTTGTTTCAGTTAAAATGAAATTCATAAATCACGTAGATTGCAGACGGTACCGCTTAGTTTATTCCATACTAGACTAGGGGACTTATAAAGTTATCAGCTCTGAAACAATGCTCATATTTGGGTAAGAAATTTTGCAAATATTTTCATAATTTTGGACATGTACAACTTCAAGCATTATTTTAAACAGCTTTGCTTCTTAAAGTCTTACTCAGAAACTAAGATAAGGACAAATTTTTCATTACTTCACAATAAGACACGTATAAATACAACAAACAATTAATGCCGTTGAATAAAAAAAACTTTACTTATATCTTCTTGTTCTATATTGTAAAAATACAACATTCAAAATAAAAATATATATTGTAAACCTAAGTATTTATTTAGAATACTTGTACGATTAAGTAGTAGTAATATCGTAGAAGTTCTACACATAATAATGGTGTACACCACCACCACATTACCACCACCACCATCACCATTATTATGTGTAGAACTTCTATGATATTGGAAACGAATATTGGCAATTAGGTGCACAAAAAGTTGTTTTCCTCGAATTAAGTTAATTACTTAGCAAATCCTAGACTGACACGAAACGAGGGACGAGAGATCTTTTGTATAGAATGAATTACACCTGATCATTCTTTCAAATTGAGAGTGACGTAAATCGCAACTGAATTTCGTGAATTATCAGCTTATCCTGCTTCGAAATTTGACAGGAGATAGACAGAAAACTAACCCGAACTACCGATTTTTACGACTTCACTGCGATGACATTGTACTTGCTTTATTGTTTCTTCCATTTTTAGTAGCTGTGACAGAACTTCGGTGGTCAAATTAAGCTGTAGTTTTTGTTTAGACAGGCTATGTGGCTGCAAAAAAAATTCGTTTCACAACAGTCCAGTCAATAAGTACAATGTTTTTTTATTTATAATGTCAAGATTAAAAGTATCACATCATGATATTTATATGTGTTTATTGATTATGGGTCGTCATGGAGGCTTCGACGCGTCATAATTCTGCGCCAGTAATGAGGCAACGTGCAAGCCGCGGGTACACAATAGGTAGCATGATTTATAGGTTGTCTGTTCTATTGTTGGCTTAATGAGATCGGCCTGCCTGCCCTTTCGGCTGTAAAATGCACCTTGTTACTTTGTGATAGGGGTGAAGTGTAGCCTTAAAAAGCTATTAATCATTATGTTGCCTGTCGGGTTATTGAAGATTTGAGTTTCTGTAGTGTATTGTTTGCTGTTGATTTTCGAATGGGTAAGTATTTTCTTCGATACATTTCAAGGATTAAGAAACGTGAAATAATGTTTCACGTTTCTTAATCCGATTTTCACGATTTTCACGTTTCAATAACGTGAGTTTTATAAACTTTACAGGGGAGTCAAAATCATCATTTATTTTTTGGAATTAAAAAACTAAAAATAACAACATATATAATTAAACGTTTGTGACAATAATTAATATGTATAATAAAAAAATGCATAACAGTATACTCTACCTATAATTAAAAATGATTGATAGAACTGTATATAAGGTACCTTGCCAAAAAAAAAAAATACGTGGACTGTTAAGGGTTTACGTGTCCATATTTTAGAATCCGGTGAAATAACTTTTAAACCAAAACAAATAAAGATATATTAAAGTCGTAATCTACTTAGCAACGTGCGAACCAAACCAAACGAACGTAGCAACCAAATAACTATTCTTGGTATTAACTTACAGCTGTATCAACGATTAGTAAAAAAAAAAGACTTAAAAGAATTATGTTAAGTAAATGCCTATTTGTTTTCCAAAAAGCCAAAAAGACTTCTGATCGTTTTGGTACTCGGTTCGTTGGACGCAGAAAAAATGGCAATTTCAATTATGTACAATCGCCGTCGAAATAAATGTTCAAAAATAACGTACTACTCATCATACTCTAACAACATGACAATAGAGCGCTGCTACTAATTGACTTACATGGTCTGTAAGCTGTAAGTCAATTAGTCGTTCCTACGTCGGTGTGGAGACTGGATACTTTTCGAAAAATCTTCTCGGCAGGTTCGTATGTAACCGAAAATATACGAGATGGGAAAAAACAGCAAAACCTACATCAAAAGCTGGAAATAGATAATTTTTAACGAAATTAAAAGTCATTAAGTTAAGAAAATTATCGGATAACGTATCACAGAAAATAAATTTTTGTTATCAAAAGGGAAGCTTTGTTTTTCTAAGAAGATTATGACACGACAACGCAGAGGCGCTGAAACACCTGCTTTGTAAACTGGAAAGTTGTTTAAAGATTATACGTCTCGGTCTCCTCGGGGGCACATTGTTGTAGAGGGTTTATCAAAGCGGTTCCGAGATATATGTGCGCAGGTCCCGCCCTTTAACTGTGCAATGAACTTTAAATCTCCTTTACACCTGGGCCCGCCCACCAAATACAGTTGTTGTGGAATAAACGCGATAAAATCGCGTTTTATACGACATGCAACGCTAAAAGCTAACTTTCTTTAGCGTGAATTATTGCTTTAGCCAATATGAAATTCTTGTTTCGCTTTAGATTTGGTTCACGAGTTCCTTTGTTCTTACCTGTTCTTCACGCTGTCAGTACCAGTAACGTCGTCCAGGTACTGGGTTTTTGTCTCCATGTAATCAGTTCCTATGTGCTACGCTAATAAATTCTGCCGTAGAAACTGTTACGTGTTCCATTTTAGCCACTTAGGGGAGAGGAAGTCTATTAGCATTGTGGTCGGATAGTGTCGACACGGCGCAGGAGTCAGTTACGGACCGCTTCCGAGCCCAGCCCGCCGGAACCCTCTTCCCTAACACAAATCACTCTGTCACTTTTATACGCTCAACCTATAAATTGGTTACAAGAAAAAGTAAAAGCCTTAACATATACACAGTAAGTAACGAAAGTACTACGAGCTACGCTCTGAAAAAAGAAGCATGGCAATTAAACACGACCCACTCGCTTTGTGAAAAAGATTATGCGCAATTATTTCTTTTTGAATACAGCAAGTTAAATACTAGTTAACTAAGCTGCTAAAAGCAAACTTCCTCGAGCATTAAAATTTACAGGGCAGAGTTCTTGGTTGGCAGGATGTTAAAGCCGCAAGTCAAACAACCGATAAAATGAAACGAGAAAGCGATGTCCTGAACCAGCGGAACTCGTCGAGATTGTGTTCAAAAGCTACTCGAGCTGAATAAGGAGCTATAGTTACTAAGTTGCCGTTTACGGGCTGAATACCCTTATAACTAGGTCCAAGTTTGGCGTTAAGACGAATCAATAATTAAACCGGACTACGATAGTTATTAGTACCTTGCTGATTGATGGCTTAGAAATTCCATTTATAGTTGATGAACATCGCTATGAATGTCTGATGGGTAAGTTTGTAATTTAACCCCTTAGTTCTTTTTCATTAAGTTTTCCAAAATATACATTTCATGTAAATATCATGAGGTATTCATTAGTAAATAGAAAACTGGCCAATCAAACGCGTGCATAAAAGTATAAAATGCAGCGAATGGTAAAAGAAGCAAATATAGTTTGTTTGTTGAAAGAGTTTACTAACAGGCATCACCATCACATGTTTTTTATTTGAATATTTTCATCTATATTAGTTATCACATGAATATCGGGCGTGGGGTATTTTATATCATAATTTTGTAGCGGTTCATAAATATCACAAACATACGTTTATTACATTTAATTGTTGTATGTAAATAGTACTTATAGACGGACAGATGGACATGATGAATTCATAAGTGTTCACTTTTTGCCGTTTTGGCTTCAGGATCCTGCAATAGTATGTATTTATTTTAACTGCCAGATACATAATTATAAATAAAACGCTCCTTGTTACATTGTAACATACGAGGGTAAGTCCCTTAACGATCACCTGAGCACTGCAGTGTCTCATAAATAATACGAATGGGACTAGCACACTCGCTGACAAATAATGAAAATAATATTTCCATTTTCGGTGTTCTGATGGATTTATATGTAGGAATAAGGAACACTATGTTTTATTTTATAAAATGCAAAAAAGATTCAAACTAATTGCTTAAATAATCATGTCCCCCGAATGTTTATTTATTGAAATTTAGATAAAACGTTTAAATACATAACTAAACTTATGTAAGTATAATTATTATGTATATGTGGCAATGACAATGGATCAAGAATTGTCGTAGTAAAATATATTGTCATAATAAATGTTAACTGTCATTTCCTTTATGTGCCTAGTGAAAAAGATAGTGATAATTTTATCTGACAGATATTTTTCTTTCCGGGGATTGTGAAACGGGCCGTAAGGCTCGGGAACCTAACATAAACTCTAATAAAGATGAAGAAGGAGAAATTCCTATTATATTAATATTATCACTGTTGTTCATCTAAAAGCTCAGTGCAGGATTGATGCACGCGAACAATTACTTGAATTTTCATTTTGTATCAAAACTCTGGAAAAGTTGGACTGATGACCTGGTGAAGGTCGCAGGAGTCCGCTGGATGCGGGTGGCGCAGGACCGGTCATTGTGGCAATCTTTGGGGGAGGGCTATGTTCAGCAGTGCGCAGTCTTTCGGCTGACATGATGATGATGATGATGATGATCAAACCTCTGTTAGTATTTAAAGATTGATTGAATATTACCTATAGGTACTTGATTTGTTTTACATCTACAGTAAACGTAGTAGACATTAGTTCATGCTGGTATCACTGTTTTTATACGAAACCTTGCCTACTAAATGTTTTGGGAACTAAAAGCACGATGCTTATCAAAAATAATAAGGTAACTAAGGTAACTTGTGATTTTCTTTACAGATCTTGCACAGAATTGTATGATTGTACTGAATATTGTTTTACTCATTTTATCTCTAGACTCGCTCATGCTAGCATCACTGTACACAATGTTCTCTGATTAATCTCATATAGTATGCCAAGCCTACGTACTAACACTGTACGTACTGTGTTACATGTTTTCGAGAAACAAGGGAATTCATACTACCCAGTTAATTACACTCGCGTTCTTTGGTGCGATGTCGCGGGTCGGCATTATCTCGCGAAGTGACAGGAGCATTACTGAAGTAGTAGGTACTTGTACAGGTGTAATTGGGTACTTAGATTTACACATCTTTGTTAATTGCAGATAAGGTGGCACGCGAGCGATGTTCGCGGTTAATGGTGTGTAGCTTGAACGTGTAAAAGGGTTTTGGTGTTGATAATTTCGGAAGATGAATTTGTGTACTAATATATTACATTTATTTAAGAATAATAGATTCGTTTATTATGTGTAACTAGTAAATCCTTGACGAACACTTCTGAATCATCATCTTTTTGAGAGCTTAAAATCTTTTTTATCTTTTGTACAAGGTTCCACCGGCAGTAGTATGTGTACGTCCAAAACCGCAAATCGATGTACAGGATAGTTGTGTGCGCGGAAGAACAAATCATGAACCCTAATGTTGTATGATATTATTTCTATTAGGGTGCAAATTCACATCAAAATCGGAACTTCCACAGAAAGATAATTCGAAGACAGCCAACGGTTGCTCATGGTCTCCCAATTGCAAAAAGGTATAGATTATGAACACTGATCCTCTACACTGGAACATACATATCAAAAATAAAGCATAATTCTTGAAATTTCGAAGTGTGAAAATTTTATTGTAATAAGTATCTCCGGCCGTGTGGTGACGGCAGAAAGAATACATTTGTCACCACCCCATCTCCTCCTGCGGGTGTCGTAAGAGTCGACTAAGGGATTGAAGTGTCACTGACCATACTTGATTAAAGATTGATGATGGGCAGCAGCGTCATCATAGTAGACACATTACTGCGAT